>JADRCD010236218.1:12779-31102 GCA_019843815.1 Montemys delectorum
CATCCCCCTACACTGTGGCACCAACCCTCACAGGACCAAGGGCCTCCCCTCCCACGGATGTTAGACAAGGCCATCCTCTGCTACATATGTATCTGGAGCCATGGATCCTTTCCTGTACACTCCTCTGTTAGTGGTCTAGTCCCTAGGATCACTGGGTGGTCGGGCCAGCCAACATTGTTCTTCCTATGGGGTTGAAATCCCCCTCTGCTCCTCTAGTCCTTCTGCCAGCTCCCCTACTGGGTTCCTTGAGCTCAGTCTGATGGTTGGCTCCAAGCATCCACATCTGCATTGGTCAATTGCTGGCAGAACCTCCCAAGGAATAGCCACACCAGATTCCTGTCAGTAAGCACCTCTTGGCAGCGGCAACGGTGTGTCAGGGGTTGGTGTCTGCAGACAGGATGGATCCTTAGGTGGGCACGTCCCTGGATGGAAGGACCATCCAGGCAATAACTCTTTAAGACAACAGTTACAAAAGATTCTGAAGCTGTAAGAGACTTCTTTTTCACAAAAACAACAGTGACTGACATGTAATGTCTATCAGGAATATGGCTACATAATTTTAGCCATTGATAAATGTAGAGTTTCAAAATAGTAGCTGTGTAACCAGAATTTTGAAACAATAAGATAAAAAGTTCTTTTTCTTCCTCTTCCAGTAATGAGTAAGGTCACATCAAAGGTCTTCAAAGGGTCACATTTAAAATCAGGATATTGGAGTCAATGATTGATAAAACTTCATGTTTCTAAAATAACATATCACTGTACAAGTTTATTACAATGTCCATCTTGTTAGAACAAGCATACCCTCATATAAAACCACATTTCATCCTTAATATAAGCAGAGTCTTCATCTTCTAATTCACTCAGAAACATTTTCTAAATGACATGCTGCTTATAGAATGCACCAGAAACCCGGGAAGAGAGACTCTCAGGACTCAAAGGGAGGAACCTTAGATGAAATCCCCAACAGTGGGTAGAAAGAATTTGTTCAGTCCACCTCTAGTAGAAAGACAGAGTATCAAGTGAAGGAATGGAGTTGCCATCCCACAGTCTAAAGCTCTGACCCAGAACTGTTCCTGTCCAGTATACACTAGCTGGTCAGAGGCACCTGACATGTATACAGTATATAGTAGAGGACTGCCTGGTCTGGCCTCAGTGAGAGAAGATGTGCCTGACTCAGGGAGTGAGGATGCCTGGTGGATAGGTTGGATGGGAGGCTGGGGACATCCTCTTGGAGACAGGATGGAGGAGGAATGGGATGAGGAACTGTGAGAGGGTGGAATAGGAAAGGGAAAACTACTGGATTATATAAAACAAACAAACAAAAAACAAAACATTAATTTAAAAAAAATAGTGCATGTATACATTGTAAGTAATGATACTCTTTAAAATGCCAATATTGAGTCATTTAGGTAAAATTAGAATTATATCAGTGCTTGTTATAACACATATTAGAAAACAGTCAGAGCCTTTTTTGTGCATGGTGACAGAAGTTGACCTATACATTGTCCTCTGTACACTCAGAATATGCTCATGACCATCATGTGGAAGACTAGGGAATCAGAGAAGCAAATACCAAGGATAGTGACTCAAAGGCATTGTGATTCATAAAATTATAACAAATGTTCCTCCATTCCACAACAAAATAAAACAAATGAATGATAGAATTGGGACATGCAAATATGAAACTTATCTTCACACATATATAGATCATGATAACCAGAATTATGTCTAAGTTTCCAAGCACTGTGACACCAATGCTTTATAGAAAGCCTGGGATTAATTAACAAATGGAGTCTAAATACATGAGTATGTAAATTAAGGTTAGCAACAAGTACAAAAGGAATTCTATGTAATCCCTTAAACATAAGAAATAACCAGTATTAATTAGTAGTATAAACCATATAAATTTCATTGGCAAATATATTCATGTATTAAAAGACTTATTTTTAATTATGTGCATGTGTGTGTGCATTGGTATGTTTATGTGAGTGTAGATGCCTGTAGAGTTCAGAAGAGGATATGGCTGAAGGCACAGATGGTTATGAGCTGCCCCATGTGGGTGCTAGGATTGGAAATTGGACCCCTTGCAAGAGCTGTATGAGAACTTAAACACTAAATCACGTTTAAATTATGTTTCTAGTCCTTATATTTTCAGTATAAAATACTCCTTTATTGAAGTACAATACACACAGTAATAACTTATTTGAAATATATAATTTAATCATAAGTTTGGGAAAATGTAAGTATCCATGTAATTATCATGAAAAATTTCCTTCACTCTCAAGAAATTATTTGTAACTGTTTAAAATAATCTCCAGTCTCTATTCCTGGTAACTTCTTATTTGGTTAGTTGTGCTTCTTCCTGGGTCTTCTGTTGATAGATCTAAGTGGCATATTGTCTTCTGTGCCTGCTTGATTTATAGCATAAAGCAAAGAGATCCACCCACACCTACGAAAATCTGTAGTTTGCTCCAGACATCTTACTGTATAGCTTTGTGTGTCTTCCAACTGTGAGCTTATATTTTCTAACTTGTTCTGTTTTAAGTTACCATTAGTTTCCGTGTGTTGTTTTCATTTTCATATGTATTTTCCAATGATATTTTGATTTCTGCAAAAAAAATGCTTGCAACTTATGTTTCATGATTATAGTTCACATGTGCATTTATCCACACCTTAAAAACTTATTTCAGCAAAATGTTCTAGCATTAGGGACTCCAAATGCTTTGTTGTTTGTTTTGATTTCTCTTTTTTCTTTTATCGAAAATAGATCCCTTTCCTTACAAAATATAACTTGATAATAGTTTCTTTTCCCCTTCTTTCAATACTCTCAGTTCCTTCTGAATACCCCTCCTTTTCTTTCTCTCATTAGAAAAGAATGGGTTTCTAGTAGAAAATGAAGCACAACAAATGCAATAATATAAGCAAAAAATATCATATCAAAGTTGGACATGACAGTCCAAAAGGAGGAAAAGAATCCCAAGGTCAGCTAGAAGAGTCAGAGTTTCACTCATTCTTATAGTCACGAGTCCCATATACTAAGCTAAGCTAAATGTCTAAGCTAATACTAAGCTAATGTCTAAAATATATATACAGAAGACCTGGTGCAGATCCAGGTAGGTTCTGTGCTTGCTGCTTCAGACTCTGTGGTCTCACATGAACCTTGCTTCATTGATTCAAAGGGTCTTGTTTTCCTGGTGTCCTCCATCCCTTCTGGCTTTTCACTCCTCCTTTTCCACGAGATTTCCTGAACTCTGAGGGGGAGGAATTTGATGGAAATCTCCCAATTAGGCTCTCTATGTAATGTCAAGATTTGGGTTTCTTCATGTGTTCCCATCAAATGCTTGAGAATATTTCTCAGATTATAACTGAATAAGACACTGATCTATGTATGATATAGCAGAATATCATTAGTAGTCATTTTATCATTACTTTTTAAATTTTTTTGTTTTTACAGGTGCAATTTACGGCAATTCACAGATGCAATTTGGCTTATGTGACCAAACTCAGGCTGGTATGGCTTTTCTTTTCTTTCTTTCTTTCTTTCTTTCTTTCTTTCTTTCTTTCTTTCTTTCTTTTTAACATTTTATTTATTTTTATTTTTATTTTTGTTTTAAATTAGGTATTTTCTTTATTTACATGTAAATTTCTCCTTTCCTAGTTTCCCCTCCAAAAAAAATTAATTTTTTTTTATTTGCTGAGAAATATTTTCTTTTACCCTAGGTCTCTGGGCTATACAATTTCTAGGTCGTGGTTATACAATCAGTGTCAGGTATGGGTTTCATTTTGTCAAGTAGGCCTTAAGTTAAATCAGATTTGTGTGTGTGTGTGTGTGTGTGTGTGTGTGTGTGTGTGTGTGTGTATGTGTGTGTCTACACACAAGTACTATGCTACCGTTGCTGTAGCATATCTAGCAGGCAAGAAAAATCATAGGTCAAAGTTGTTGTGGCCGCACTGTCATTTACATTTTAATTTTGGATGAATGCAGAGTACCTTCCCATACCAAAGACACTAGAAGATAGTGGTGAAGGCTAGATGAAGGAACCAGCTGGACTTCTCCAAGCTCAATGAGTTGTGTGGGTCTTCTCAGCAATGGGGCTCGACTGTCAGTTTGCAGAGAGTGACCCATTGATAATATATTTTAATTTTCAACTTCAAATTATGCTCTATACACTCTTTTGGTATTATTTATCACAATAACCTCAAGTGTCAGTTATACTGCTTTGTTATAGATTTTTGCATGGAAGAATTTATACCATAATAATCACACATTCTGGAAATAAAGAATTTTACTTGTTATTAAATTCTACCTTTGTGCCATTCTCTTTGGATCGATGGTTGGTTTTGTCTTATTGCAGACTACATATTTCCAGTAGGGTAGCAAGAACAAACATCATTTCCTTATTTCTGGCACTATGAGAAATATATTCAGTCTTTTACCAGTAGTGATACCTGCAGAGAATTTGTAGATGTTATTTATCATATTATTACATTTCTTTCTTTTGTACTAGTTTTAATAATTGTTAGAAGTTAAATTTCTTCAGATGATTTTCTTCATTCATTGAAATAACCCCATGGGTTTTTATGTTAATCTATTATATAGTAAGTTATCTTGACAGGGTAGGTATATATGTGTGTGTACACATTTGTATTTGTGCATGTATCTATGCACATGTATTTGCATGGTTGTAGATGTCCAGATGTAGATGCTGCATGTCTTCCTTGATCATTATTGAAGCCATATATTGAATCAGAGTCTAACTTGAATCCAGAGTTTTTCAAATTAGCTAGATATTTATCGAGGCGGGGGGCTTGGATAATGAACTCCTGTAGTTTGGACGTTCTTTATCCATGGAGTGATCTCCACAGTTCCTACATCAATGCATTGACAGATTTCTTTTTTTTACATATAATCAAGAAGGCCTTATCTTTACCTCTGCTTCCTAGGTTGGAATTTAAAGAATTTATTGCATTGAACCACTGCTTTCAAATTTCCTAGTACTAAGTAGTTCCTGATATGATAGCTTTGTATTCACTTAATATCAGCAGGATATGAAATAACTCCTCCTTTGTTTAATCCTCTGTTAAACCTAGATAGAATTCTATTCATATTTTGCTTATTATATCAAATATTACATTTTATTGATTTTCTTAATCCTTGTTTAATATATATTATAGTTACCTCTTTTTCCCTACTGGTGTTAGATTTTGTTTGCTCATCTTTATTCTACTTTCTATATAGAAATTACAACAGGCTGAGACCTTTATTCTTTTCATTATAAGAATATATTGCATTATATTTTTCTCTCAGGACTGGTTTGCCTCCATTCCACAATTATCCCATGTGTCTTAATCTCCATTTTACTTGAAAATAATTGTAAATTATTCAGTTACTTGCAACTGCATTGCAATTTTCAGTGAACTTTGGGATATCATAGTGGTTGTTTTCCAAAGTAAGGCAGAGAGGGAAGACAAACCAAGAAGAGAGAAAGAACAAGGAAAGGGTGAGGAATTTTAAAGTATATTACACTTTTGTTTTTCTCTTGCTTGTATTTTCATCATAGAATATATAATTTAAGTTCAATTCATTTCTTGGACAGTTTATAATGTTCTATTACATCTTTAACACCTCATTTTTGTTTGGAAATAGCATGTGCCCTCTTGTTATCCTGTGTTCCTAAACTGTCGATTAGGTTAAGACTGTTGATAATATTTTTCATTCTTGATTTTTTTCTTCATTTCTAAATCAATTTGTTTCTACTATTACGGGAAGAATATAAATTCTAACTATATACTTACATACTTTAGTTTCTCATATGTTTTCAAAATGAAAACACAAATAACTAGTATATTTTTTAAAATTTCTATTCTTTACCTTGTACTTCACAATGTTATTTTATATATACTATCAATTTACTTTTGTCCCAGAATGCACTGGAACCTATTTTCTTCCTTCCTTCCTTCCTTCCTTCCTTCCTTCCTTCCTTCCTTCCTTCCTTCCTTCTTTCCTTTCTTCTTCTGTTCTTTCTCTCTCTCTTTCTTTCTTTCCTTCCTTCTTTATTTCTTTTCTTCTTCTGCTCTTTCTGTCTTTCTTTCTCTCTTTCTTTCATTTGCTCTCTCTATCTCTCTCTCTCTTTCTTCCTTCCTTCCTTTCTTTCTTTCTTTCTTTCTTTCTTTCTTTCTTTCTTTCTTTCTTTCTTTCTTATTTATTTGTTTGCAAGACATAGTCTTCTGTAGGTCAGGTTGGCTTTTCCTGGCAACATAGAAATATTTTCCTTCTTATTGGCTAATCTTCCCTCTTTAGAATCTTTTGCTTGTTATGTCCACATTATTAGAATTTTGTTGGCAGTGATTAACACTGTTTTCATTTCACATATTTTGTTTTCATACTTGTAACTTCCATTTACATATTTTTAAATCTCTTATTTATACTTTTACTTCCTTTATTTTACTTTGTAGAGTGAACATATCAAGTATATATTTCCAATAGTAACTTTAACTCATTTGAATTAAAATTTCATTCTCCATTTAACACATCTCATTCTATTCGTTTCCTTTTTTCTGCTTGTAATCATAGTTTTTGGCAGATTTGCATAAGTGATAATTCTCAGTGTATTGTACACTATACTGTATTACAGAAGAACAATTTCTTACAAGTATATGTTGTAGTTAACTTTTTTTAGATGTTTATTAGATGTTAAACATTATGATTTTGTTGCTTGATTGTTTCTGAGAGGATCTCATTGGGCTTAGGCAGGCTTCAAATTCACTATGGTGCTCAGGCTTTCTTAAACACCTGATCATCCTGCTTCCACCTTCTTTGTGCTAAGATACAGCTGTGTATCAGATATCGTGCATCCTTATCACTGGATGGTCAGCATTCTGTATGACATATATCAGCTTTGCAACATATCTCCCTTTTTTTCTGGCATGCATTGTCGCACTTTAAATTTTAGTTTTTCTTGATTCTTGATTTAAAATAAATTGTTATGATTGGTCTAGAGTGATATTTATTCAGGAACCATTTAATACACTATTCCAGCAATGCCATTCTTAGGATTTGGCTTATTTTCTCACAGATTAGTTGATAAAAGCAGGTATCATCCCTGGTCCTATAAAATAACCAAATAATTACAATCCCTTCCTTATCAGGACCTTTTCATTGGTTCTCCTAGTCAGTATCATCTCAACAGATACAGGACATATTCACCAAACAGGACATAAATTACATGTAGATCTCCAGAGACTGCTTTCCTTGATTCTCCTTTCTCCGTAGTTCTGATCTCTTAGGATGCTAGCCATCTTGGTTTTCCTAATCTATTGTCTCTTTCTGCTTCATTGTGTGAATGTTTCAGCCCCCAGTTTTGTCCCCTCCTTATTTTACATGGTATAAGTTGATTCCAGCAGAAAACACGAGCAGGCACTGTGCTGGCCTCACAGTCTATATCATATGTTCAAAAATCTTGTCTCCAATTTGTCTTTTATTTTGTTCAGGCTTCTAGTTTTAAAAGCTAATTCCTAATTACATAAATCCTTCTTGAGTAGATGTGAAAAAGTCATAAATGTGTATTTTTTAAGGTGTAATATCATATTAGCTTTCTTGAAGATTTTTTAAATCCATTTGAATATTGTCCTAGAATATTAACTGTTATTCACCTTTAACTGCTCTGAAGTAGCATACAAAGTCATTTTCAAAACAAAATGCCATTGATACTTGGATAGGTGAAAACTTTTTTTAATCTTTAATCTAATTTTACAGTCTAGTCGTTATCCCCCCCTAGCCTCTACCCCCTGACATTTCCTCATCCCATTGTTCTTCCCCTGTCTCCAAACCCCTACACTCTCTGACACCCCACCAAGCCTTCCCATTACCTAGCCCCTCAAGTCTCTCAAGAATTAGATGTGTGTCTTCTCTCATTGAGACAAGACCAAGCAGTCCTCTGCTGTACATGTGTCTAGGGCCTCAGACTAGCTAGTGTATACTGGCTGGTTGGTGGCGCTGTGTCTGAGAGATCTCAGGTGTCCAAGTTTGCTGAGACTGCTGGTCTTCTTATAGGGTTGACCAAAAGGACATGCATGACAGGTGCCTAGCATGGCTGCCCTCTGAGCTGGCCAACAAGCAGCTAACTAAGACAGAAGCAGATACTTACACCCAACCAATTGGTGTGAAGTCAGGAACCCCTGTGTTTGGATTTGAGAAGGGCTGGAAGAAAACTTTGTTTTTTAAAAAAGGAATTATCATTTCCCAAAGTTATGATACAGAATCAGAATAAATAAATCTCAGAATTTTTACCATGTGCATTCTTTGGACTTACTCATAACATCTCAGGCAGAGAAAGAACATACACTTAACCATCAACAGTGGGCTTCTGTTTACTTTCAGAATTCTATGTAGAATGTAGACATCTCGTTTGTTATAGAAAATAGAGACACATTATTTGATACCTATAGATTCAGGAAGGGGGAGTTATCACCTTGAATTCTCTATGAACAAGTGATACAATCAGAATAGAATCCAATAGATAATTTTAATGTGGAGTTCATGTAGATTGCCCTCATTAAGTTCAATTGGTCAGAAAAGAAAATAAAAAAAAAATTTCCAGGCAGTAGTCATGCACTTTATAACCATAACACTCAAGAAACAGAACAGGTTTCTATGAGTTCTTGGCCAAACTAGTCTACCAGAGTGAGTACTATGACATCTAATGCTACACAGAGAAACCATATTGCAAAAACAAAAATCAAAAGACATGAATTTGGCATACGAAACAGCATGTGTGTTTGGGGGCTGGGTATTAGAAATATCAGGGAGATAAAAGAATATGTGAGAGAGTAATCAGAATTCACTGTATTTTTTGAGTTATCAAAGAAAAAAATAATAAATAATGAAAAATTGGGACATGTTAATTTTAAAATTTATTAGATTAGCCCCAATATTGTATAAAAGCAAACTTCATGTAATATGATTTAGAAATTTTATGAGTCTCCTTAAAACTACAGTCCTGCTGGAATTCATGATAGTATATTCCTGACAGTAAAATACCCTACTGTGTACTGTCCAAAGCATGTACTTTGTATATATGCAATACATCTATTCATAAATAGATTATTAAAATTATATGACATTATCCCAGTGTCCATGTATATAAAAGAAAAGAACTTCAACAGATGAGAAAATATATAGAAGTAGAATTATAACATTTTCATCCCAAAACTCACACTAGATTATCTTTCAATTCCTTTTTTGTATTAGATATTTTCTTTATTTACATTTTAAATGTTCTCCCCTTTCCTGGTTTCCCCTCTAAAAAAAAAACCCTATTCCCTCCCCCTTCCCCCTGCTTACCAACTCACTCTCTCCCACTTCCTGGCCCTGGCAGTCATCTTTCAATTTCTAACAGAAGGGTTTGCTTGCTTTTGAGCTTACTTGTTTCACAAATACAATCATGTTAAACAAGGAAAGAACTTATTGAGTTAACACATGGCAGCATGGTAATGTTTAAGGTGATTATTCATATTTTATAAATAGGTAAATTGGACTTTGCATAGATTGAAGAAAACTATAATTCTATACAGTAATAATGGAAAATCATTTGATTTAATTTTAATTAAAATATAAACATATCAATTCTCCTTCCATGTATGGTCCAGTATGGTAAGCTGTTCCTTACCACAAAGAAGTGGAGAGCTCTTAATGTTTACAAAGTGTGAGGCTCCTCATTCTGTGTACAGATTACTTTTCTGTGTATCAATGTGTTCCATTATTTAAAATGAAAATGATATCCTAAATGTTAAAAATGTTTAAGTACAATATGTTCAAGTAACCTTATACCAGTAACTCAATAATCTTTATGATATTATTGAAACATTAGTTTTCAAAGAAATTGTAGAAATAATTATTTAATTATGACTATCTAATGATGATATAGAACCACATTAGAATGACACTTCTTTCCATGTGTGTAGACCATTTGGTCCTCATTCTTTTTTCACATTTTGGGCATGGGAACATGGGAAATAAGTGAGGAGTAACTTCCCATTTGTAACCAATGAAGTGAATTGAGGCTTTTGAAGAAAGAAGAACTACAGGAACAGCATAGAAATGGGCTAGGAAGTAGAGAAAGCATTGGAAAATAGAGAAGTCTTTGGGGAAAACTCCAAATTCCTGCTGCTCTCCTCTGAGTAATCATACGAATAGACAGTGAAAGACTGGACTAGATTCAGTTCTGACCTGGAGGTGCAGTTCTCCATTTTCTATTATCAACTCAGCCAGAAAGCTACTCCCCCTAGAGCCATACTTAGCCAAGTTGCTATCTCCATCCACCCTGCCTGGCTTATAAACACGATACAGACATGGAAGTGCACAGACTCAGCTTGCTCCTCCCAAAGGGCAAACTATTTTTGTACTGCATCAAGCAGAGTACAGGGGCAAGAAATGGTTGTAGTAAATAAAATAACAATATTAAATCCTGTTTGCAGTCCTGTGAGCGATGGAGGAAAGGAGATAAGAAATGGAGGTGCAGGATCAGAATTGCAGATCTTTAGCCCACTGGCTATAGTAAAATGAATACATTTTAGAAAGGTGTGCTTTGTTGTAGGAAAAAGAGCATGAGTTTGACAGTAGAGAGGCTAGTATCATTGCTTCCCAGTCTCACATTTCTTGTAGTTTGATTTCTTAGCACATCACTGTCTCAGATTTATTGATCTCAGTTATTAGATACTTCAAATGGTCACAGAGCTGTCAAAGTCACCATGTATTTGTTCTTGATAATTTGTAAGGGTAAATATTAACATGCTCAGTTAGTATTCATACCTTGCTTCCTCTTCATTTTCCATTGCTTTCATTAATAGAATCTTCTGTTTTCACTGTCTTCACCTACACTGAACCTTTTTCATGGTCTTTGGAGTAATCATTGGCCAGGGAAAGAGTGGATGAAATGGGTAAAAATAATTATAATGGTATATTTACGTGTCACATCAAAGTGGCATTATCTTCATATCATGTAACCAACATGCAGTTATGATACATATATTACATTTCTTTACCACACTCTATCATAACTATCTAGTACAGAATTTGTACTCTTGGCATATCTCAGTTTAGAAAAGCTATGTCTCTGTTTTGCAATAGCCAGTTGTATCTAGCCATTGCTACCTTTATAGAGAATTCAAAAAGTGTAACTTTCTATCTGCTTCCTTGACATTCTCCTGTTTCCTGGGCAGCAGGGACTCCAAATGACTCAGGAGACATCCCCATAATATCAGTACAGTCTTAAGGTTTTAATAAGTTTAACTACATTTCCTGGTATTTCAGAATTAAACACAAAATTGAAAATGAGATGCAATACAATGTAGGACTTGACCTTCAAAGAACATTTAAGTCCTGGCTCAGTGCCTCATTTGTAATTTTAAACACGTGCCCTGTTGTTCAGTTAAACATACAAACACACACCCTAGGAAGAGAGTGGACCAGAACAAATTAGAACCCCTGTGCCCTTCACTTTCCTTCCAACTATGTTCACAAGTGAGGATACTATCAGAGTCAGAGGGGCTCCATTTGTGCCACATGAATGAAGATGTGCCCAAGAGTAAAAGACCCCTGCTCAGTGTACTATAACCTGAACTTGGCAGGCTCACTGAGGCATGGAGGATTATGCAGTTTAAATTGGTTGAGAACAGTAATGGCTGTTTTTAAAAGTAACATCAACAACCATAAGAATCAAAACCAAAAATTAAATAAACACTTCTTTCACCAATTATAAATATTATTTACTATCAAGTCTCTTGCTTCAACCAAAGATCTTCTGGACTCAAGCAGCCTTAAGTTAACCTGCTCATCCTGAGATGTTTGTAGCTATTCAAGGGCGTACAGTTGTTCTGCAATTTTTAAAAGCACAGAAACCTTAAGAAAGATCCAGAGTCCACTCTTTCTACAGGTATCCTTAAAATGGGGTAAAGACCCAGGATCATACAGAAGGCTGCAGTTGAGCCATACTCATCTTACCTAAGGTAGATGTCATGTTCCCAGGAGACAGAGAATTCTGCAATGAATTCTGGACTCTGTCAAATAGTATCACCATTCATCAGAAGGATAGCTGTTTGCATAGGAGAAATGCATTCCTCATGCAACTAGAGAACCAGAAAGCAGCAGAATGTCAACATGGCTCTCCAGGAGCACATTCAACTGGCTTTGAGCTTATCATGAATGGCATGACTACTTTGGCTTGGAAATTATGAATGCTGCAAGCACTTAAAAATGAGTTGGAAAAGAAGCTACCTGCCTCTTTCCAGTTTGCAGGCTGTATTGTTTAAGATAGTCAGAGGAGCAAGGTATAACCTCTAATTCCAGCTCGTTGATGAAGAAAGATATTTATAGAACATCAATGGAGTTTAGAGTCTCTCTCTCTCTCTCTCTCTCTCTCTCTCTCTCTCTCTCTCTCTCTCAGAGAAACCCTCTACTCTCATGAAAGAAGTTCTGAAAAATATAGGTACATATGTTGTCCCACACAGAGATATGAGGGTCCAACCAAAGATGGGTCATTGTTGCCATTCCCTTGCTCTCAGGTGAATTTCTGTTTATAGGTCATTTTACTTTTTTTTATTAGATATTTTCTTTATTTACATGTAAATTTTCCCTTTCCCAGGTTCCCCAACAAAAAACAAACAAACAAACAAACAAAAACAACAAGAACAAACCCCTGTTGCCTCCCCCCTCCCCATGCCTGCCACCCCACCCTCTCCCACTTATTGGCCCTGGCATTCCCCTACACTGGGGCACAGAACCTTCACAAGGCCGAGGTCCTTTACTCCTATTGATGATCGAATTTGCAATCCTCTACTATACACATGCTGCCAGAACATTCAGTCCCACCCTGTATAGTCCTTGATTGGTGGTTGAATAAAATTTGCCTCCTCTTTCATACTGTACAACGACAATATTTCACATAATAGAGGAATAAGTCTCATATTTTAACTAGTTGTCACAATTTAGGTTAATGAATCAAACAGGAAATAAATTTGGGTTCCTGACTATCTAATAAAATGTCTTAATACCCTTTAACATGCAAAACCAATCAGACAAACAAACAAAAGTCAAGAAAGAAAATTTGACTAGGTATTGATGAACTTAGATATGATAATTCTCTTCAGTACTTCATTCAGGGGACATACACTGGACATATACTCTATATCAGAGATAATTTGCTGCTAAGTTTATACTGATGCCACCAGGAAGGAACTTTTTGGCAATGATATAAAATGTATCTGTTTTATCCATATACTACATTGAAGTTTGTGTCAGAACCCATGTCAAGCTGTAATATATTTATTTCTTATTTAGTTTTGTAAATTAAATATTATTGGACCAATTTGTTATGTAAACCACATGAGAATCACTGAGGTGCAGCAATCTGGACCAATGAAACTAGCAACAGAGATAGGATTTGATGCTATAAAAATCTGGATACAGAGATAATATTCTTTCTATAGGAATGTATTCATAACCACACAGAACAGTTTGTTACCCTTTAACTATGTTGTAGTTTGTACCATGCATTAGGTTTAAACATATCTGTGGGAGATTAGAAAGTTTAAGATCCTTCCTACCAGGCAAATTTTGGAAACCCAGCAATGGCTTGTTGCATAGAAAATAGATCACTTAGTCCCTTTATCCCCAGAGCATTTGAGCAAGGCTTTAGCCAGGATTCTGTAGCCATAGAGTTGAGACCTGGGCAGCAGTGTTTGTGCTGCACCTGGTCCTGGACCTGTAGCTCCAGGTTGGATGTGATACAATGGCTGCTGAACTGCAGTTATCTTCTGGATCAATGGCAGAATTTGAGGACTTACCAGGCACCTGAAATGGAATGTGTTTATGTAATATCATCATTCAGTCTTCTTCTAACTGAGACACAGAAGAGGTAAATAATAGTTTTTCATTTTGTGTTAGAATTGTCTAAGAAAATATCTACACATACTGATAAATGATAGATAGATGCCAGATGAAGAGATAGATAAATGATAGATATAGATTAAACCTATAGATAAATGATAGATGATCAAAAACTGGCCTCACTGAAATATTCAAAATTATCTTAGATAAAATGTGTGGCAACCTCAGCCATGTACCTCCATAATACAAATCCTAAGGGGGCTATGCTGTTGAATGAATAGATTAGCCACAAGAAAGACATGGGTCTCTGGGTTCAATTTTCACATTCTTTCCATTCATATACTGACCTCATGTGTCTTCCAACATATAGATTAAAAATTATCAACAATGTGTATTATATAAACCACTGTATTCAAGATATTAATAGAAACCAAAGAATGGGGAAAATGTATGATGTCTTCAATATATACATATGTTATCATTATGTTCTGGGACCTACTTTAGACAGAGAGAAAAAAATTAAAAATAGCTTTTTAAAATTCCTCTTCCTAATCATATTTAGTTTATCCTCTGGTGCTTGTGAGTCTGGGCATGTATAGTTAAAAAATAAAATCAACTTTTACTGTCTATTGCCTGTTTAGTAAATAACTGAGATATTTAAAATTTACTGAGGCCATTTTGTAATAAAATAGGCAAAGTTCAACACTATCTAAGAACTTTTCTGATAAAATATTTTGGATGTTACTATTACTTTTTCACAAAAGTACATTGTCAGAGTTCCCTCTAAATTCTCATATTTGCAACAATAGATGAGTGTTGCCTCTGGCCTTTACCCCAGGTGCCTCTTATTGAAACAGGTGATCATCAAAATGGGGAAACTCACAAAATAGTCAAAGTGTGAAGATTAAATGATGGTGTACTATGTGACTCTATCTGAAATAGATTCAAGAAACAACTGAAAGAAAAGGCAGTAATAATATAATAGTTGAGGATAGGGAGATATCTTCTAGACATGACACACAGCTGTTGCATTCATCAAATCATTGCAGCTATGTATGTTCCACATGTTTGGGACCATCAACAGTTCATCACTGATGAGGGATGAGATTTGTTCTCAGAAGGACTGTTAGCAATTAAGGCTAGTTAGGAGGGATCTGTCGCTGTCTGCAGTAGTTTAACAATAGATGAATAACTTCAGTGAATAACTCCTCATCTAAGTAGGGCAAGGACCAGCAAGTAGACATGAAAGTAGCAGGGAGACTCATAAAGAAAAATAGTGTCAGTGAGAGGATGAAGGAGAAGAATGAGAATTGAGAATGATTAAAATTCATTATATAAATTGTAAAACTGTCAAACAAATGAAAATATTGAAATAAAAAAATCTTCTGGAACTAGAAACAATCCTAAACAAACTATAAGAAAGATATAAATATACCATTTCTAACAAATTGCTAGAATCTTTAAATATATAATAAATTGAACATTTACAATTCCTCTATGACATTTTAGGTGATAAATGGTTGGAAACCCCAGTCATGTACCTTCATAATACAAATCCTAAGGGAGCTATGCTGTTGAGGGAATAGACTACCTGTAAGAAAGACATGGGACTCTGGGCTAAATTTTCCCATTCTTTCCTTTCATATACTGACCTCATGTGTCTTCCAACATATAGGTTAGAAATTATCAACAATGTGTATTATATAAACCACTGTATTCAAGCTATTAATAGAAACCAAAGAATTGGAAAAGCATATTCAACATATTGAATTATTTGCTTTAGAGCTTACCTAGAAGTGATTTATGGGATAATTTGTTTAGAATCAAAGGTTCTGGCAATGTGGGCATTTGCTATATCCATAGTTTTGTTCTCTTCATATTTATGGAAAGAGATTCTAAATCTCAAGAGGAAGAACACCTTTTTTGTGTTAATCTATCTAGTTGTTCTATCCATGACCATGAAATACAACTCTATTATAATCAATTGAACAAAATTTTATGGCCTTGACTAGAACTGACTAATACTGGCATTTGAGCTATTACTGGACAATGTTTTTCTGAGATTCAGGTCAACTGAAGCAGAGAGTTTGGTGACATAGATGAGAACATGAATGATGGTCAACTATCTAATTTTTAAATACATTAACAAATAAATTTCCTCCTCTTCAATTTTCTACTCTTCTTCCTCCTTCTCTTTTTCATCTTGCCATTGTCATTTTAAGGTAGTATTCATCTTCATCTCCTCTTCTTTCTTTCCATTCTCTTCTTGTTTTTACTATTTCTCCTTCATCTTCACCTGCTTTTCATTTTAAATTGTTTATTTTTTATTCTAATTTACAAGCTATGAAGTACTAATCTGATGCAATAATTTTGATTAACTATTCTCTCTAAAATTTTGAAATTCTTATAGCCCTTTGGAGTATGTAGTGATCCTATAAGATGATCGAGGGCGCTGGTGAACAAACGGCTCAGTAGTTTATTATGATCTGTGTATTTAACAAAGTGATTATTAGACAGGTCTAATATAGGCAAAATATTAGCAGAGACAAGGAATGACTAAATTCATTAACCAAGGCTTTGTTTATCCTCTCACTGTTAAATAAAATCACATTAATTTCCTAATTTGTTTCTGGGTATATCTGTCCAAAGTAAAATCTGAAGTGTCCCCATATTACTGAAGAAGATTTTTATATTCTCAACTATATCTTAGGTCCATAGATATTGCCTCTTACACAATTGAAGCATGGACTTAGGCTCTGTAAACAATTTTCTGTGCTGACATTTGAAATAAAACAGAGAATGACAAAAGCTTTTGATGACTTGAATGTTGTAATAGAAAGGTAAAGATATGCTTAGTTCACAAGGTACATATCTTTTTTTTCTATTTAGTTATGCTGTTGGCCAAACATGCTTTTATCTCCAAAGTCTACAGAGAACCTTTACCTGTCTCCGGGAGAGAAGACAGAGTTTGCTTCTGTCCTCCAGTGCCAGACGTATTTGATTCAAGGTTCTGGTTTGAAGACGGTGCCAAGAAGTGTTGGGAGGGGTTATTGCAGGAGGTAATGCAATAACCAGTTGGCAAATGGCTGCCTCTGGTGAGAGACAGGCAAGAAAAAGCTAGAGATGTTGAAAAAGTCTATGAAGATGTGATGGAAAGGACAAAGATTAACCAGTCGAACTCAAACTAACTTCCAAAGAGTTTATTACAAACAGTGTTTAGAAGGTTCTTTTTGACAAAGAAAAATAAGGCGCCTTCAGCACAAAGGTGACTCTGCTTCAAGATCAAGAAGTAGAGTTGACCACCTGTAAGATCAGAAGGCACCACGTATTTCTGTTTGTCCAGGTCTCCTATCCCCGCTTTGGGAGCTTTTTCCACTATCACCGGAACCCGGTCTGGGTATTTCTCGCCCTCAGAGCGGCACTTCTCAAACGGATGCTCCTCTCTGTACGCGAACTTCATTCTCCAGAGAACTGAGCTGGACCGAGCTAGGCTGCCCACCAGTGTCACAATGGGTCACCTGTACTAGCAACACCATGAAGACTTCTCTCTATACATTGCCTACAGTGATGAAAGCGTCTAAGGTCTGTGAAGCTGCTGTACCTGAGGTGGGGGGTTCCATTCTACAAAGAGAGGTGGCGCTCCTTTGACAGCCAGTTCCTACTTCAGGCTCAAACACCATCTCCTTTCTTCAGGACCTGTACTTAATGTTTGAGGCTGTCTCTCCAATGCCTCTCAGCAGGCAGTGTAATGATAGACACAGCCTCTGTACATCTCTCTTCTCCTTGTTTACCCTCCATTCCCACTCTGCTTTAGACTTCCTGATTGTCAATTTCTGTCACATCCGATAATTGTTTAGGTTTCTATTCCCTTTCTTTTTTTTTTTAAATTAGGTATTTTCTTTATTTACATGTACATTTTCCCTTTCCCAGGTTCCCCTCCAAAACAAACAAACAAACAAACAAACAAAAACAAGAAAAAACCTCTTTTGCCTCCCCCCTCCCCATGCCTGCCACTCCACCCTCTCCCACTTACTGGCCCTGGCATTCCCCTACACTGGGGCACAAAACCTTCACAAGGCCGAGGTCCTTTCCTCCTATTGATGATCGAATTTGCAATCCTCTACTATATACCTGCTGCCAGTACATTCAATCCCACCCTGTATAGTCCTTGATTGGTGGTTGGGTCCCTGGGAGCTCTGAGGGTACTAGTTAGTAATTGTTGTTCGTCCTAAGTGGCTGCAAACCCTTCAGCTCCATAGAACCTTTCTCTAACTCCTTCACTGGGGACTGTGTACTCAGTTCAATGAATAGCTGTGAGCCTCTACATCTGTATTAGTCAGGTATTGTCAGAGCCTCTTAGGAGATAGCTATATGCTTGTCCTTCCTTCAGTCTCTGCTCCATAGTTAATCTCTGCCACTCCTTCTGTGGGTATTTGAT
>JADRCD010236219.1:13286-25352 GCA_019843815.1 Montemys delectorum
AGAGAGAGAGAGAGAGAGAGAGAGAGAGAGAGAGAGAATTTTCTTTTCTCTTAGATCACTAATCCTATCACAAGCGGTGCCCACCCTCATGGCTTCTAACACTACTCATCCCCAACGGCTCCCTCTGCAAAGTGCACATTGGGGTTTAGAGTTTGCACTTCAACTCTTTCTTTGTCAAGCCTGTCTCATCTGCACCTCTTAACCCTTTTCTGGCAGCTGGCTCTTTGTATGGGTTTTCTCTTGAGCTTCTCTGTATCCTTAATGTGGGACTTGGTGTTTTCCTTTTTGATTAGCTCCTCCTTTTCATATCCTTATGTTACCACGGTGTCAATTTATTTATTTAATGAGTGTGTGTGGTGCCCCTACTCCATCTCAGGCACTAGACACTGTGTTAGACACTGGAGGTACCTTGGAGATCACAGTAGGGATGACCACACCTCCTTGGGACAGTCTGATGGAGGAGACAGCGGATAAATAAGCACAGGTTTATCCAGGTTGAGCATCCCATATCTGGAAATCTGAATTGCCAGATGCTCCATAATTGAGACCTCTCTGAATAGCAATGTGACTCTACAAGCAGAACATTCCATACTTGACCTCAGGAGATGGGCTGCAGTCCAAACACAAGTGTGCTAAAAATACTACACAGAATATCTCCAGGATGTCTGTTTAACATGTACATGAAACAAAAACAAATTTCCATTTTGGACTTGAGTCTCTTCCTCATTATCTTTAGTATCTACATGCAAATATTCCCAGATCTGAAATTGGAACCACTTCTGGTCCCAGGCATTTTTGATAAGGTATACCCAACCTTAATAGAATACTTACAGTGAGCAGGGTGATAAGTGGATAAGGTAGTTAGGTGGGTTTTAGAGATGGGTTTGGCAGCGTGACAGAGACACTTTGGGATGCCTCAAAGGGTAAATACGAAGTGGCATGGAGCCACTTTTCAGATGGGCAAGAGCTTGGGTTGAAAGTAGATCAGGAATTCTATTTGGGACATGGTAGCACTTTGGTGTTTCAGGGCAGCTCTGGTGCTTAACTGGGTTGGTAAACTTGGGGAGGGGTGTCATCAGCAGGGTGGTGGTATTTTAAACTGAGGGATGATGAGTTCCCCTTGGGAAGACTCTGGTGGGAGAAGAGGCACCAAGGATATGGTTTGAAATACGGTTTGACTTCTGATATTTCCATCGATGAGGCTTATGGGGATATAAGTGCATTTTAAGTTGAAGAGTATGTATGTTACAATCCGGACTCTGGCACAACTCCACCTGGCTCTGAAAGTACTTGATAGGGTCATTGATGACTTTGCCTTTCTAGCTCCAGACCAAAGTCATTCAACTGTGGAAGACATCTGTCTCTGGGTCACTGCTTTGACAGCAGTGCAGGAGGCAGCCTCTGCTTTTCAGCTCCTCTCATCTTCCACAAGGAGGCAGTTAGTGTTTTATCGAAGGGCTTCTAGGGATGTTTGGGGCTCCTGGGATGGGATGTTCTCCAAGGACTGTCCTGTGCCCAACATCAGGGGGCTTTGCCTTTCTGTTCAGTAGAGTTGACGTAGCCTTCATCTCATGAGTACCGGTGAGCCCTGTTGTTCTTGAGCTACACGCTGGCCTCATGGCTTCTGTCACTTGCTTTCATGTTGTCATGATGTAATCGTTGACAGAAACAGGAGAATGATTTATTGGGCTCATGGTCCACCATTGTGAGGATGGCATGCCAGACTAGTTCATGACCGTGGGAACATGTGGCACAGGCTGTTTACCTCATGGTAACTCAAGAAGCGGAGTATGGCAGGAACCGGGGAATACAATATTACCCTCAAAGTCCTATCCCACATGCCCCGGAGCCTCCAAAAATAACACTAACTTAACACTAGGTGAAGAAGCTTAAAAAACCATGGGCCTATGAAAGTAGTTTCAGATTCAAACCACGACAGAGTCCTTTTAAGGCCTGTCTTGCAAGACTCAGAGGCCTTTCACAGTAGTGCTACTATGGAAGGTTCTCTGATTTGGCTGAACATCCTAGACTGCTAGTGACTCCCACCTGCCTACTGATAAACGGGGACTCTATGTGAGTCTATACCAGTCCCCATTCATATGGCTGCTCGTATAGAGATGCTTGCAAAACCTGGTCCCATCATGTCTACCTGAGCCAGTGAGTCCTTCTTTCTATTCTCAAGGAGATGGACTTTGGACACCAAGATGTGTTTAAGAAAAGAATCAGAGAGATGTATCATGAGTCGGTCGGACAGCCCTGGGTCTTGATCACGCACGAGCTGCAGGAGTATGCATACATTTCTTTTTACACTGATTGAAGAGCCTCTGTTTGTAAGTACAGTGGCTTGGTAGCCCATTTAGGAAATGGATCCGAGGATTTGGATTTCTCTCTGGGTATTCAAAGGTGCCACCAGGCTTGTTAGGGCTATAGGTGGAAGGCTAGCCCTCACAGCTGGCAGGGTCACTAGAGAAGCCCTCTTGGAAGTGATCTATCTCCTTAGTTTGAAGGAGAAGTAGTTTTGTATTCTGAGGTGACCCTTCTGTTTCTTGCAGAGGGATTGTATCAAAGAGGACTTATCCCACCCCATCTGTACTTTGTTAGCAAGTTTGATTTTCTCTGGAAGACAATGAGGAGTCATGAAGTAGTTAAGCAGGAGGATAACATGACCCAAATTACTATTTTAGAAAGAAGCTGCTGTGGATAAAATAGTTGGAGGCTGGAGACATGAATCCAATAGGAGGCCTCACTGTAAGGGGCTTGCGATATGGGAAAGACACGATGTGAACAAAGAGAACCTGGTCATAGGGATGATATAGGGTCCTTTGAGGACCAGTTTCTGAGGATCTACTGGAGACAGACAGTGAAAGGGAATCCAGGAGGCTATCAAGGTCTTTAGAGTGGCAGTTGACTAGTTGGTAAAGCCATTGTCTTGAGAATGGAGGAAGAGAAAAAGGAGTTTGCTAAGAGATGGTGCAGGGCAGGGAGGGTGTTTGTGTTTCAGAGCTGTTGTTTGAAAACCTTTGAATGTGCAAGTGTCAATGTCAAATACAGAAGGTATTTGTTATCAGTGGAGAGGCAAGCTCTTGGGTGGAGATGGTGGGATTAAGGGGAATAACTCATGAAAGGCAGCCTGGTGCATGGGCACGTAGAGAACATGAGCTTCTTCAAAGAACCCTAAGCTCATTTGGGGAGGCGGGGCTTGCCCCTGTGAACTAGCAGCCATGAAGAGGAGAACTGGTTTAATTAAGAGTTGTGAGGATTAAACTGCATGCTGCAGGCAAGCCCTGGAGAGCCAAGGAGGGCGGGTGCTCGGGAGAGTGGGTCCAGTAGCAGGGGCAGGAAGGAGGGAGGATGCCTTAGGGTAGAGGCTTAAGGGAGAGAGGGGCCTGAGGAGGAAGAAGGACATGGCTAGTATGGGCTTATGCCTCTCTCTCTCTCTCTCTCTCTCTCTCTCTCTCTCTCTCTCTCTCTCTCTCTCTCTCTCTCTCTCTCTCTCTCTCTCTCTCTCTCTCTCTCTGTGTGTGTGTGTGTGTGTATGTGTGTGTGTGTGTGCTCTCCTGTACAGAGGAGAAAGGGCCAATAAAATGAGGAGAGCTTGCTGGTTTGAGGCTGTGACTTTGGGATAGCCTAGGGGACCTTTAAAGGATGTGAGCTCCCCTCTCTCAATGCTGGGCCAAGTGCCCAAGTTCATCAGGTTAAGGGTACCCTCAACTTGTTACCTGATAGGAGGATAAAGGAGTCAGGTGGAACAGGCCCTCATATAGCTTGGGAGTTAGACTAAAGCCTAATTAGTCAATTTGGCACTCTGTGTCTACATCTAAATTCCATAGCCATTGATTCAATCTCTCATAGATATACATACATACATACATACATATATACATATATACATACATACTCATGTATATGTGTGTATATATACACATTTTATACAAATGACTTGAATATATTTTTGATATCCTTGGATGTTCTGGAGCTGATTTCCTTGTGACACTGAGGGACATCTATGGGCATCTTCTTATAGCTGATGTGGTGACTTTGAGAAATTAGAACAAGTAGCTTTTTTAGGTGTTCAGTCCCTGTCCTCAGAGATGCAGAAAAAGAGACAGGGGCCTCTCTCAGCTTTAGATGAATGTGGGGTCAGAGGTATGTTTTAGTCCTTTCTAAGGTAGTTTGTAATACTCCTATCTCCTGTCTTTCTGGGCAGTGGCAAGGAGCCAACTTTGTGTCCCAGGGTGGCGCCTGCTTCTCCCCTCTCAGCTATTTTTTTTTTCTGTTTAATTCTCAAAAGGCGATTCAGTTAATTTTTGTTTTTTATAAAAGTACTATGAATTCATTGTAAGGAATAATTGAAAGCTGACTGTGGTGGCTCACATCTGTAAACCCAGCCAGCACTCACAGGGTGGAGGCAGGAGGATCGTGACTTCCAGGCCAGGTATTGTGGACTATCTAGAGATCTTGTCTCAAAACTAAAAATAACAAACAGACAAACAAACAAGAGTAACACCATCACCATCATCATTGTCACTGTCACCATTGTCATTGTTGTCATCATCGTCATCATCATCATCATTATCATCATCATCATCATCATCATCATCATCATCATCATCACCATGAAAGATCATTCAGGTCAGACACAGGTATAAATTATCCTTAGTACAAATGCCCTGAAATAAAATTTGGATACCACTTTGGAGGAATGTACACTCTCAGACTATTTTTAAAAGAACATTCATACATTTAAAAAAAAAAAAAACGATGTCACGTGTGCTGTTCTGCAAGCTATTTTGTGTTCTCTAAACATGTGGTCCACATTTTCCCCCGCTCGGTACAGTATGCTGTAAACTGTGTCTCCAGGAATGGCTTTCACAGCTTGTCTGTCTCCTTGTTTGTACACTGCTAGCGTCTAAGGGATGTGTATCTGGGTTAGACAGTAGGGGACGGCATCTTCTAGGTCCTCTGGGGAGAGGGGATGCTCAGAATATCTGCAGAGAATTCTTGAGACCGGTGCTCTACTTTCCCTAGGTGAAGGGGAGCCATGAGCCAGAATTAAGCAGCTGCTGTAATCTTTACAGCAGGCACAGGGGGTTCCTCTTTGTTGATGGGACTTCTCTCCACTCGCTCGGTGGCCATTATGGAGGGCAGAGTTTGCTTCCCTCTGACTATGGCAGTGCTCTGCCAGACCTGACTGGAGCATCTTTAGAAAGATGCAGAGACCTTCTTAATCATCATTCTGAGACTTTAGAAGAGATGGTGCCCAAAGCAGAATATTTGAGAATTTTATCTCTGTGTTGATATCGTTAAATCACCAACTGGCTAGCTGTGTCAGAAAGAGAGACATAGTCAAAGATGTGAGAGCATGTTGCTCATACTGGGCCTCTCAGGTCTGAGGCATACACTTTTTGGGCTCTGTTTCCTTAAAGATTTTGCTTCTCCGGGGATGTTGTTGTTGTTGTTGTTGTTATTATTATTATTATTATTATTATTATTATTATTATTATGCCTTTTGAATGTCTCACTTTGCAACTCAAGCTAACCTGGAACATACTGTGCTGTCCAGGCTAGCCTTGAACTCATGGCAGTACTCCTGCTTCAGCTTTCCAAGTGTTAAAATTGAGGTCCTGTGCCCCCCCCCCTCACCTACACTGGGGGAGTTTTAAATAAGTAAGAATGATTGCCTGTGTTTGCATAACTCTCCCTTAGTTTCTTCAATTTGAAATCCCCAAGACACCAACAAGTAGTAGTTACCAAGCATGATAAGCCCTGAGCTTAGAAGTCTCCAGGCAAGAGTTGTAGTTATTAAGCTATGGCTTCCCCTTTCCTATGCCCCATCCCTTCCATGTACCCTCCTTGCTCCCTCTCAAAACTCATGGTGTCTTTTTCTTTAATGTATACATACCTACATACATATATATGCCTAAATACATAAATACAACTTGCTCAGTCCGTTAATATTACTTGTGTGTGCATTATTTCAACTCTGCCCCTTTGGTATTGTGTAATAAGCTAGGTGGCACAGCCCTGAGGAAGACAGTTTGCCCCACTCTCTCAACATTGCTCCTTTGCCTGTATTTCTTTGTCGAGGAGTGATATCTCATGAGTTTTCCCTCTTCCCTGTTAGCATGTCTATTGATGCTATCATTGTTTGGTTTTTGCCTAGGCAGCCATATTGTTGAGGTATGACGGTAGCTTCTCCATCATTTCTAGGAGATATATCCCCACTGCAGATTTCTTGGTCCTCTGGCGCTTAAAATCTTTCTGCCCCACTTTCTGCTATGTTCCCTGAGCCTTAGGTGTAGAAAGTGTGTGGCAGGTGTGTCAACTGGGACTGTGGACCTCACAACCATTTGTTTTAGGTTCTTTGAGTAGTTGTGGTTTTCTGTAATGATCTCCTGTTGTAAGGAGAAGTTTCTTTCATGAGCGAGCGGTGAAGGCTCATGGTTTAGGATGCAGTTATGGATTATACTGGTTAAGTATAGTGAGTGTGGTAGGTTCTACTCTAAGCTCCATGGCCTCATCACCCCCAGGTAGTTGACTATGTTTCTAGTACTGGGCATGATTTCCCTCCTATTGAGTGGATCTGAAGTGTAACTACAGAGCTGTTGATCACTGCCATGTGATGGGTGCCATCACTGTACCCTAAGCGTTGTCATGCTTCACTGGTCTTCGTTGTTTGTAGGTATTACAGCTGGGAGGTTCTTATCAGTTGCTGTCTTCCCTAGGTAGCTTATGGAGCACCTTCCAAATGACAGCACTTCCTCATTTTGCCCATTTCCTGTTTCAAATCCTGTGTATCCTGCTATTCTGCTCTGTAGTGCCCCACCCCAAGGGCCCCTGTACCTTCCTGTTTCTGTGGTTACCAGCATACCTACCTGCCTTCTACATGTGTGCTGTGAATCCCAGCTCTGGTCCCCACGCTTGTACAATGAGCACTCACGGAACTGCCTGTCCGAGTTAGAAGGTTGCAGACTTTAAGAATGTAAAATGCCCAGCCCGACTGCTGGCCTGCAGACCCTGCTCTGTCCTAGTGGGAATGTGTGTGTGTCGGGGGCGGGGCGAGGGGGAGGGCAGCAGGTTGGGTAGAAGAGTAGAAAGGCCGGGAAGTCTTAGAATTTGGCCACACGCAGAGCTCTCGAGGTGACATTTGGCTTTTAGCTGTGGACAGAAGGTCGAAGACCAGTTGGACTTCAGGTCAGCCTGGGCCTGGCAAAGGAGAAAACTCTTCTTTCCCTTTTAGCCAAGTGAGTCTGACAGACCTTTCCGAGTCCCCACAATACTGCCAGAAGCCACCCAACCCAGGAGGGTGCTGAAGACTAGGTGGGGTGAGCTGGGGATCTCAAGGAACCCGTCAGCTGGGGGTCTCCAGCCTTCAGTTTCCCTCCTTTGTCCATGAGGGCTCAAGCCTCCTTTAGTCCCCACCCATTCCTCTCCCCTTTGGATCAAACTCCAGAGGTCAATGTCAGAAGGGAGGGGGGTGTAAAGTGAAATGATGATGACTTTGATTTTTCCCTTCTTGTGTCGGAGCCTGGGGAGGGCAGTTGTTTTGCTTCCTGGACCTCAGTGGCGAATTCTCTGCCAGACAATCATCTCAGCGCTTTCATTGCTTTCTGATGCTCCTCTAACTGCGCAGGGTCGGCTATTAAATGGTCATCAAACCTCAGCCTCTATCCCATCAATAGTCATAAAGTTGGGGAGATAAAAGCCATCAGTTTTCCATTATAGCTGAAAGCAATACTGTGGACGGCTATTTTCTGAATGCTGCAGATAGATGTATTTTAACTAGAGCCCAGTTTCCAGTGAGCCCAGCTCAGCTCTGGGCTCTGCTGGACCTGGGATAACCTGCCAGGTGCACAAAAGGCAGGCGTGGCTGGGCTGTTTCCCGATCAGTCCCCTCGCCTTGGAGACTCAGATGGGCAGTTCCTCAAGGTGGGGGCAGTGGGTAGAGGCTGCATTGGTGACCATATATATATATTCCCATTCTCTGTATTAATGACATATAGTGGGTAGGTGTGGAAAGTTGTGATAATGTCCAGTTGGGTGGAAAACAGCCTTCCCCTGTAGGATCCTGGGCTTCTGAGAGGTCAGGGGAGGGTACACTGGAACACCTGCTTACCTGTGGGGAGCCTGGTGGAGCAGGTATGACCTACAGGCTGGGTCCAGTCTGGGGACACTGGCATCTGGGATGGGAGCACTGGAGCTCCTGCAGGGTACACGGTGCCTATAGTATATCAGACAAGCATGCCATCTGGAAATGGATTTTGCAATTACATAGTCTGGCAGTGAGCAACCATTGGCCATGTTTGTTGAGTGGATTTTCACTCCCCGACCACGCTCCAATCCCAGGGCCTTCGAAGCAAGTTCCAGAAGAATCAGGACCCTGGCAGCCTCTCATGCCTACTGCTGCCGGTTTCTCCCTGAATAGGTAACTCGCCTCACTTTTCCTGTCTCGGGGCTCTTGCGGGTGCAGGACCCCTTGTCTGGATGCTCTGCTGGTGCAGTACAAAGTGCCTAACCATATTACAAGTTCTTTGTGATCACCCCCTCTTCGAGCATCTGTCTTTCCCAGAAAGTTGACTTCTCCGTTTCCTGCACTGCTGTGCTCAGGTCCCTTCAGAGCTGTGCTTAGAGATACTTCACAGTTTTTGAGTGTGTGGACTTTGCTCTACAATGCTCCGGGAATGGTTTCCTGGTGTTTTTGACTCTACTGCAGCTGGATCGCTCTTCTGCCTCCTGGAGGGATGCACTCCCTTATGCTGAAGCGTTGGGTCTGGGGCCTGCAGGACTCTTATAGATGGGAGTCAGATTTTCGCCTGTGTTTCTGCTCCTCCTGCCAGCTTCATGGTCCTCCCCTACCCCCGACCCCGCTATGGAACTGTCAGTATTTGTTGAATATTCTGTCCTAAGTGGCTTCAATGTGCCATGACTGTGACAGCTACTGGCATCAAATTTGCCTAGGGATATTCTCTTTTACCTCTCCCCTCATGAGTACTCTGAGGACCACAAGCCTCCTGTGCTATAGTACCCTTTCATCTGTATCCTAGGGCAGTGGGACTCAGGATGATACAACCTTGAACTTCCTGTCCCACATGGAGGACCAGTCAGTCCACCTAGCAAGCCCTGATTATCTCTAGCTTTTGACCTGCCTTCTTGGAGTCTTCAAAAAATTATCCTTTGGCCGGGCGGTGGTGGTGCACGCCTTTAATCCCAGCACTTGGGAGGCAGAGGCAGGTGGATTTCTGAGTTCGAGGCCAGCCTGGTCTACAGAGTGAGTTCCAGGACAGCCAGAGCTACACAGAGAAACCCTGTCTCGAAAAAAAAAAAATTATCCTTTGTTTTAGCCTTATGGACACCCAAGCCTTCTAGTTTCAAAATCTTACATGCCTCCTGGAATGGCTATGTGATGGGGGTGGGGTGGGGTGGGGTGGGGATGGAAGAAAGAAAAATTATTGTTTTCTTCCACACTCTCCACTCTGCTGTACCCTCAGGATGGGAAGAGCCAACTGTTTTTGCTATGTGTCTGCCCACCTGGGACTCTCCTCATGGTGTCACCGAGAGCTCTGGACCTGGTTGCCTAGTGGCCTGGGTGGATTGGTGGCATGGAGGCCTAGTGGCCTGGTGTGACATGGGTGCAGTGAACACCCATGGATTTCTTCAGTGCTCTGTCTCCTAAATTAGAGACTGCAGCAGGGATCCTAAGCTTTTGCTGATGACATGGAATCAGCCGGGGTGACTCGGTAAGGAGTGAGGATGGTGAGCAGTGCATTTGGTGCATCCCATGTCTATAGAACGGTTTTCTCCTACTCTGATTATTACCAGAGCTGTAGCTGCTCAGTTGTTTGCTTTTCTGTTGATTTCTGTCTTCTCTGTTCTTGTCACCATTTTTTTTTTTATTTTTGCTGGAGGTTTTGTCACTCCCTGTGTGCTTCCTTCTGTCACCTTTCCCCTTTGTATATTTTCCAAGGAACAGAGAACTAGATAATAGAGGGAATTGAGTATGCACCTAGGGCTTGAGGATTTCAGTGGAGGGAGAACCAATTTTCTTAGGAGCAAAAGATCTCTTTTAGTGGACAAACTTCATCTTGCCTATCCAGGTGACTTCCTTGTACTTGGAAAGCTGCCAGGTGAGTGACCTACAAATATGCAGTACAGTAGAGCCCTTTTTGATTAAAAAACATATTTTAAGATGACTTAGGAAAAGGGACTAGAACGATCCCTGGAAGGCTTGTGGGAGGGAAGCAGCCATTAAGATAGATCAGGTAGTGGACCCCTCAGATCCCTTTCATGTCTCTGTAGGATGACATTGTCCTTAGTGTCCCCAGATGGCCAGTACTAGAATAATTTACTCTGTCCTTTGCTCACCTTCTGGGGTCTAGGAGTCGGAGTGGAGAGAGATTTGATCTCATTGTGTGGAATGGCGACATCAGCACAGATCACTGATTGTTGCCATGCCAATGGGGTTGCCTTGCCAAATGATGCCTAGGCTGTCAGTGATGGTGACAATAACAACTGATCTATTCAGGGGTACCAGGGTGTCAGTTAGAGATGCTGCACCATGAAACTTCCCATTGCGGACAGCGAAAGTGTAGGTTGAGTGATGGCCGGCAACACTGCAAGGGAAGAGGCAGGGTCAGAAGTGTCGGGTCCCACCTGAGCCTGAGCCTGGCCATCTGAATCCCTAAAATACTTTTTAAGAGTACACTTTACTATGTTTTTCAAATAAATAAAAAAAATCACAGACCAAAATTAATCAGAGCCAAAGTCTTTGCCACGTAATGACCTTCTATACAGTTAGAATAGGCTTTCTCGATGGACGCTGTGGAGGGTTCGTTAAATTTTACGCTTTCAGTGTTGAATATATTTTATGTACTCTGCTATTACCCAGAACAAAAACCCCATGATAGAATTAGAACAAGAAAAACAAGTAGCTTATAGTCCCTTTATAAGTCACATCCGTTACCTGCATCCAGCCTTTCTTCGTCTATTTACTTTTATCCTTTCTTGGTCTGTCTTCTTCATGCTCTGCTGTACTCACATGTACATCTGTTTAATTATATACTTATGTTATTGGCTAGATTATGCATATGTCGAGAGAGCATGCAGTTGTTTTTCTTTCTGAAACTACCTGGCCCTACTTGATATGATATATTCCAAGCCTATCCATTTCCTGCACTTTTAAAACCCTTTTTCTTTAGAGCTGAGTAGGATCCCATTTTATATGCATATACCAAATTTTCATTATCTGATTGTCTGTTGATGGGCACCCCAGTTCAACATCACAGGGAATGAATGCAAGGAACCTCTCAGTCCTTGTTTAACATCAGAGAATTGGAATCAGATAATATATATTTGATGTCTCTTGAATAAAGACTTACCTTACTTATGGAATTTGGGAGTGCTAGCGAGTGAACATAGGGTCTGTATTACCTGTCTCATTTCAGTGACTAAATACCTGGCCAAAAGCAACGTATAGGACGAGGGTTTATTTGGGCTCTTGGCTTGAGAGAGCAGTACCCACCATGGAGGGAAAGGCATGGTGGAATCAATCCATGGTGGTAGGAATTTGAGGCTGGGGCTCCTCACATCTTGGTGGATCAGGGCAGAGAATAAAGAGAATATTCAGTGGACTTTCTCCTTTCCCCTTCCTTATTCCGTCTGGAATCCCATATCATGGGATGATGCCACCTACCTGCAGGTTGGGTCCTTTGCCCCCTCCCCCCCAGTTAAATCCAGAGCTGTGTCTCCCAGGTGATTCTCAAGCCAGTCAAGTGGACAATGAAGACTGATGGTTAATCATCACGGGATGTGAGGAGAATCATGGGATTAGAACTTAAGTAATAAGATCTTTTTTTTTCTTCCTACACAGTCAGGTAGAAAAGTGAGGACTTCTGCATCTCATCACCATTCTGTGTGCTTTGTGATTTTGGGAGTTTGTATAGGATGCTGTGGATAGAGTATATTTGTGAGTACTGTGTGTGTATGTGTGTGTGTGTGTGTCTGTCTGTCTGCCTGTCTGTCTGTCTCTGTGTATGGGTCTCTGTGTGTGTCTCTGTATGTATATGCATG
>JADRCD010236219.1:32587-47922 GCA_019843815.1 Montemys delectorum
AGAGAGAGAGAGAGAGAGAGAGAGAGAGAGAGAGAGAGAGAGAGAGAAAACACTTCTTGTGTGCAGGTAAGCTGAAGAGCCTGTACTCTATCCTGAATGTCTGTGTGCTGACAATTTGGAAACCCCCAGTTTATAGATTTTATTTTTGTTTCAAAGCCCCCCCCTTTGTAAAATACTAACCTCAGCGAAGGAGAAAGAAAGAAGAAAAAGGAAAAAAAAAAGCTGAGTTCAGCAATGGCAGTTTGCTGTATTTTTCTTCTTGCATCAGCAAGTTGAGACCACAAATAATCTGGTCTTCTATGCTCCAGCGCTACTGCTTAAGACTTTGCCCTCCCAAAAGGCAGCACTCTCCCGGGAGGGAGCAGCACTCCCTTTCCCAGGCTCCTGGATTAGGTGCCTGGAGGTGGGTGGACAGAGTTGGGGGTCCAAGGCAGAAAACAGTACAGAGGAGAAAGTACTAGCCAGCACAGGGACTGGTAATTAATTTCTAAATGGTTTCTGGATTCAGCTAAACATTTCCTTTTAACCAGTTTCTCTAGCCTTATATCCTTTGTTAGTTCAGGAAAAAAAATGTCATTTATAATGGATGTAGCCTTGATAAATTGCTCCCGAGAAGCACAGTGTTCTCATTAGTCTATATAATGAGAAGGACGCCTAGCAGTGGCATAGCTGCCCAGATATTTGCCTGATTGGAAAATATTTGTTTGTGCAGTCCATTTTAAAAGGCCTGAATGGAGGTTCAAGAGGAGGGGGCTGAAGGTCCAAGGGTTCCTGTACTTTACCAGAGCAGACCCCAGCCATACCTGTTCTTTCATGCTTCCTGGTGGCTCCATGCTGGTCACACAGGCTTCTCCTACGCTCTGCCTTCACCTGTCTCTTCTTCCTCCAGCTCCTGCACAGGGATCTTGTCTGTCCAGCCAGGTTAAGATGAGAATTGAACTGAATGTTCCCTTTTTATTGCTCCTGGAAGGAAAGTGTGATCCGTGTGTACACAGTACATTTCACTTTGTAGAAGTACTTTAGTCTTGTCCCCCAGTGTATCTTCTGGGCATTTGTGTCCCAGCTACTAGGCACTAAGAGGGTGCAGTAATGCTTTGAGGGTTTGTGGTATGTGAGCGCAGGTGTTTGACCCCAATACTCTGCTCTCTCAGTGGCCCCTTAGCTCTTCTGCTCGTTGGAGAATGGATACTTTAACTAGCCTTTCTTCTCCACAGGGACACATTGGCTTCCCTTCTGTAGGTCCCCAAGGCACTTCTTCATGTTAAAAGTGGTGCTTAAGGATGTGTGTTAATTCTTGTAGGCCACCGGGGTCTCCTTTATTGGATGGCTATTACCAGAGATGCCAGAGAGACATTTCTAAGTCTTAACAATCACTAGGCAGGGTCATGGGAAGGTGAAAAGACAAAACTCGGTGCAGGGAGTGTTTGGAGTCTAAGCTATGCTGGTACCCAAGTAAATGCAGCATTGACATAGTTTGCTATGCTGACAGCCAGGATCTGCCTGCAAGTTTATTTCTCAAGGGAAGAAGGGTCCCCAGATTCCTTGCTGCTTAGAGGAGAGCTCCCCATTCTTTCAAGCATAGCCCTCATTAATCAATCCATCTTCCACCAACTCACTCACCCACCATCTATCCCCTCACATCTCTATACCCATCCTCCTGTCTACCCATTCATCCGTTCATTATTTCATCTAGCCCTCCATCTGGTGGCTAATGAGTCATCATTGTGCAGCAGATATACCTCTGGGCACTGAAGATTCAAACATGGATGAGACAGTTTCTGTTAGGAAAGAACTCATAGTTTAGTAAGTGAAACATGGCAGAAAAATGGGCTATTGCTTGTGAAGTAGAGGCAGGAGGGTCAGGAGTTTGAGGGCAGCCCTGGGTACATAGGAAAAAAAATGTAAATTACGATAGATGGTACAAGCCATGACTGGAGTTTATGGAACATGTTCAGAGATAAATAAAGGTAGTCAGGCTTTCTGGAAGAGAAGGTATATGACTGACCTGAATTTAGAATTTTTGGAACTAGAAAAGTTTCAAAGGAGGACATGGTTGGAGAAAGGTATTTTTAGCAAGTGGAGTGATAAAGGAGATTTATGAAACAAGGTTGGGAAATGGACCACTATGTTGCTATTTAGCTTTGGGGTAGGACGGGGGAGTTGAGGATAGATAAGGTGATGGAGATTACTTCAGTTATGATTGGGAGTCAGAGTGGTGCATGGTGGGCTGTAGAAGTCCGGGGTTTCTCCTATATGGGAGCATTACTCTCAATACACAGAGGGCTACTCTTGAAAGCTGGGGCCAGCGTGTTAAGCATTAGTCCAGGCTGCTTTGAGCTTATCTCTGTTACTCTTCCCAGAATCCACTAGCATCCTTTCATGGATGTAGTACTTCCTGAAAGGTGTATGAGTGCAGAATCCAAGGATGTACCTTTGTGACTGACAGCTGGGGTTTGAACCAAGGTGACTTGGCTTCAAGCCTCTCCTAGTTATTGTATCGTTCTGTGTCTCTAGTTGGTCTGAAGTTGAGGTGATGTTTCCACTCTGGATTTGCCATCCCATGTTAAGTTTGCTGTAAGAACATGTCTGCGTCTTCATACCTTTAAGACACTATGCTGTGGCACAATGGCATTTGTTTGGGATGCAAAGATGGAGAAACACATTCTGAGGGAGGGAAAATTCGGGGAATAACAAGGCAGGTGAAGGCTTTGGGGCTTTGAGTTGGAGGCCCTCAGAGTCAGAAACGGGGAAGAATAAAGGCTGGGATTACTGTACTAAGGAGTGAGGAATTGATTGGATGAGAATTCCAATGTTAAGTTCTTAGGGCAAATTAGCCATCCTAGAAAGACCATTTGAAAGGTCAACCACGCAGGATCACCTGCTGGCCCCAACTGAAGAGAGATGGAGTTGAAGTGCCTTGCTGGAGGCTGGAGGGAGGCAGGGGTAGGGAGGGAGAAACCTAAGCTCACACCACTAGCAAGAACCATATCAGCATTCAGAGAAAGTTGAAAGAAATCTTTCAGCTGGCTGGCTACCTAGCTCAAGGCTAACCACACTCTTAACACAATAATAAGTCAATCCTCACTGAATAATTAAATAGAGAGCCTTCATAAGTATTGACTTAATGTGACAGCAAGTCTATAGTGACTTGGGGTTTGCTTATGTAAACACAATCTCCTGTTCAGCTTACTTAGCAGTTCAATGAAATAGAACAGTCCTTCAATTAAAATCAAATGATGCATACATTTAATTCCTTTCTCCTCTTACCCAGTAATAATAGATTTGGAGCACAGGTAAAGGGATGGAGAAGAAGTGGAAAAACAAGGATATGTTTTTGGAGGAAATGAAGGGGTGCATCCAGTGACAATCTCTTGGAGAAAGAAGTAGCCTTTGGGCTGTACTTGGGCATCCCCATGTGGAGATCCAGGTGGGCTTGGGTTTGCCTTTGCCCTACCTTGGTCATGCTGGCTCTTTCCAAGAGAAGGGTGTGGGTCCCTCACTGGGGTTGGCATAGGGGTCTTCCAGTGGTAGACTAAGTCTGATTGATTGTTTCTGGTTAGCAGTGGCTGTGACCACAACCACTTCCAGGTCATTATTTGCTGTTGGTACCATCTTGGCTTACCCGGAGGAGAGCCGGTGTGCACTCCAGACTGGACGATGGGAAATGAGGAAGGCAGCACCCAGTTATTTTCTGGCTTGGCCCCAGAAGAGAGCTATGTCTTCGTGGCTTGAGACTGTCTCTTGTAGGGTAGAAATGAAGGCCTGAGAAAAGTGGGAGATTTCTGGCCTGCACAGTAGGGAAAAATCTTTTGGGTTTGGAGCTTAGATCTGAACTTAAGTCTCCTGGCCTGGTGCTGTGCTATTCAGTGAGCGAATCTGTCTTTCTAGGCCCCTGTTTCCTTATCTGTAAGACACGGATAATGGTGCTGCTTTTGGAGCATTGTTGTCAGAGTACCATGTGTCGAGGTTAGTGAAGTGTTGTGTACTGTTGTGTACTTCCTATTGTTCAGGGGTATAGTGACTCTGGTGTAGAGGGACAGAGTTCCTGTTTCTTTTTTTCTTTCTTTCTTTCTTTTTTTTTTTTTTTGAGACAGGGTTTCTCTGTATAGCCCTGGGGGTCCTGGAGCTCACTTTGTAGACCAGGCTGGCCTTGAACTCAGAAATCCGCCTGCCTCTGCCTCCCAAGTGCTGGGATTAAAGGCGTGCGCCACCACCGCCACCACTGCCCGGCCAACTTCCTGTTTTGGTTGGTGGCATCCTTCATATTCATTTTCATAGGCGCAAGCCCTGGCAGGGTACTAAGTGTGCTAGAATCTGTCCAGATGCTTCCACACCTGCATCAGATAGCTCATCGAATCCTCCTAAGGGCCACATAAGCTCAGTGCCATGGCTACCTCCATTTAGCAGGCGAGGAAAACAGGACCTCATTGAATGACCTGAGTAGGTCATTCAGAGCAAGCTCAGCCAAGGTTCAAACCCAGCAGATGGTCATGGCAGAGACTGGGAGCTTGACTGGATTCTTCCATAGAGGGTTTGAAGGAGGGGAGGGAGGTTTTGACAGCTCCAGGCTCAGGACAGTTTGGTAGCCTTTTGCAGGCCAGCACCAAGTTTCTCCCCAACACGGCCACTCCTATGAATTGGTGCTGCCAGAGTGAAGAGTAGGCCTTCGTAAGACTGGGGCTTTTCTCTGTCTCTTCATCACAAGATAGAATGGGCTGAATTTGCTGATACTTTCAGAACTGAGGACATTTTCTCTAATAAAAGGTCTAGAGAAGTTATTGTTTATAATAAGGCAGGATTCCCAAGGCTTTGTTCAATTAAACTTCAAGAAATAATTACGACTTCTAAGCAAGCTTAGTGAAAGAGAACACAAAGGATAGTGTCTTTTGAAATTTCCTTATGAGTTTCCTCAGTGTTCAGCGTAACGTTTTCCCTGTTTGTAACCAGGGGGCGTAAACCATGCTGGCTATTGGTTTTTAATACTTTAATATAATTTCATATTTAAAATTTTAGATACAGTCATAACTCACATCCTGGTCATTTTTGATAGTGATGTATCTTTCCTCAGTATTCAGGGCTTTCTGGGTAGCTCTTCCCTGAGTAAGCTGGCCAGAGAGTCCACAGGCTAATCTGTTCTGGTCAGTCTCTCAATTGAGTCTCTCTCTTTCAGGTGACTCTAGGCTATGCCAATAAAAACTAAGGCTAACAGAGAGAGAATTAAAATCTCGTTTAGGGCTGAGCCCTCAACCATCTTTTATTATCAGCATCTTGTGCAGCCAAGGGTCTCTGCATCCTCCTCCGTTCATTGCAAGGGAAGGAGGATAAGATCTGATAAGGACAAAGGTATCCTTTGACTGTGGATGCAAACACATACATTTAGAAGATGATTTACTGCTATGTCAGTCTAGCTAAGCATCTGTGGTTTCTTCCCTGGGGCCCAAGGGTTTCAGTCATAGTTTTGGTTTGCAGTACTAGTGTGAATTCATATTTATTGATTTAGGGATGCTGACCTATCCCTGCATTACTGGAACAAACCCAACTCAGTCATGATGGGTGATCTTTTAAGGTGATCTGGAATTCTGTTTTTGAGTATTTTATTGAGAATTTTTGCAACTGTGTTTATGTGTTGTGAACATTATTGTTTATCATTGTGTCTTTATCTGGTTTGGTATTAGGGCAATGGTGGCTTTGTAAAAAGAGTTTGGAAGAATTTTCTCCTTTTCTGTTTTGTGGAATAATTTGAATAGTATTGGCTGTAGCTCTTTTTCAGAGGTCTGGTAGAATTCTGCAGTGAATTTAGTTTGCTAGCATTTTATTGAGAATTTTTTTGCATCTGTGTTAATAAGGGAGTAATCCTGGGGACTTTCTGTTTGTTACTACTTCTGTTTATTGTTGGTTATAAGTCTCTTTAAATTCTTTATTTCAACTTGGTATAATTTTGGTAAGTCATTTGCATCTAGAAATTCATTCATTTCTTTTATATTTTTTCAACATAAAAATGGAATATATATTGTGGAATATATGTTTTTAAGATATATGCCTTATGATTTTTTCTGAATTTCATTGGGATCTGTTATGTCTCCTTCTTCACTCAGTTTTACCAAATTTGGGCATTTCCCTTGTTCCTTCAGTTAATTTGACTAATGATTTGTTAGTCTCGTTTATCTTTTTAAAGAGCCAGGTCTTTTTTTTTTTTTACTCATTTTTATACTGCTCATATAATTTCTATTTCATCGATTTTTTTTGCTCTAATCTTAATTACTTTCTCCTGTTGACTACTTGCAGATTTTATTTAATTTTCCAAGGCCTTACATTACACCATTTAGTTTTCTTTCATTTGAAATTGTTTAGAATTTTTGATATAGGCATCTTGCACTATAAACTTCCCTTTTAGTATGACCTTTCTTATGTCTTATAGGTTTTGGTATGCTGTGATTACCTTTTCATTCAATTTGAGGAGAGTGTTTGTTTTCTTCTTGATATTTTTTAGTGACTCAATTATGTCATTGAATAGTGTCGTGTTTAGTCTCCTGTGTCGATGTACTTGGTGCAGTTTTCTTCCCCTTGATGTCTAGACTTATTCCACTGTGTTCAGAATACAGGCTACAGGAAGTTATTTCCATTTTCTTATGTTTGTTAAGGCTAGCTTTGTGTCCTAAGTTGTGTTCTGTTTTAGAGACCATTCTATGTGCCACTAAGAAGAGCGTGTATTAGTTGCTGTTTTGGTGGAGACGTCTATCAGTCCATTTGCTTATGATGTCTTTTATTCCAATGTTTTTGTATCTAAGTTTTGTTTGAGTGACCTATCTGTGGGTGAGATTGTGATATCCAATTCCCCACAGTTACCATGCTGAATTAATTTGTGGCTTTATATCTAGTAGCCCCTGTTATACAAAATTGAGTACACTTGTGTTTAGTGTATATATTCTTAGAATTGATATCCTCCTAATGAATTGACTGTCCTCTGGGTGAGTATGCAGTGTCCTTCTTTATTTCTTGTGACCAGCTTTGGTATAAAGTCTATTTTCTAAAATATTGGAATAACTATGTTTGCTTGCTCCCTAGTTCCATTTGCTTGTAGTAACCTTCTCCATTCAATAACTTTATTCCAAGTGATGTCTCCCTTGATGGTAAGGTATGTTTCTTAGAGCAGAAAACAGATAGATCTTGGGTTTTAATCCAGTTTGCTAGTCTGCATTTTTTTTTAAACTGGGGAGCGGAGACCATTAATATTCAGAGTTATTACTGAAAGGTGTATATTAATTTCTGTAGTTTTGATGACTTTGTGATGTTTTCTTAGTTTCTGTGATGAATTGTCCTGGTATTGTATATTTTTCTCTATAGTCTCTTGGATGTATTATTTATTTTCCTCTTTAGTCCCAAGTGTTCTTTTCAGTGTCCTCTGTAGAGTGGGCTTAATGGTCATAAATTCCTTTAGTTTGTTTTTATCACAGAAAGTTTTTATTTCTCCTTTACTTATAAAAGATAGCTTTCCTGAGTTTAATATTCTGAGTTGGCAGTTATGATCTTTCAGAGCTTGGAATATATCTTCCCTAGATCGTCTGGCTTTAAAAGTTTCTATGAGTAATCAGGTGTTATTCAAATGGGCTTGCCTTTGATGTGACTTGGCCTTTCTTGGAGCTTCTTTCTCTCTTGGAGCTTTCAATGTCTTTTTATTGTTGTTGTTTTTTAAAAATATATTTTAACCACCACATGTGGATAAATATTCTTTTTTGGTCCTGCCTATTTGGAGTTCTCTGGGCTTCTTACACCTGTATGGACATATTTTCTCAAGGTTGGAAATTTTTATTTCATATTTTATTGAAAATTCTTTCTAAGCCTTTGACCTGGAATTCTTCTCTTTTTTTCTACACCTATAATTAATAGATTTGGTCTTTTATGGTGTCTCACAGACCTGCATGATTTGTTTGTGCATTAAAATTTGATTTTTCCATTTTCTTTGGTTGAATGCTTCAGTTCCTCTAATTTGTCTTTAAGCCCTGATATTCTCTGTCTCCTATGTGATCCATTTGGTCTGTGACACTATCCACTGAGCTTTTCATTGAACTAGTTGAGAATTTCATTTCTAGCTTTATTTCAGGTTGAGTTTTCTTTGGTATTTCTGCTTCTTCGTTGACTTTTATTTTCATATCTTGAATGAACTTCCTTATTTCATTAAGATATTTTCTTGTGTTTACTTGGGACTACATTCAGTTTATTCCTGTTTTGAGTTCATTCAACTGTTTGTACTCTTTTAAATTCTCTGACCTCTTTGAAGTTATTTATAATTGTTCTTTTGAATTCTGTGTCTTCAGTTTCAATTTCATCTAAATAATTCTCCTTGCGGACTGTTTTTTTTTTTTTTTTTTTTTTTTTTTAATATCGTTTTGTGTTTTTCTGATGAGAACTGGACATCTGAAGTTAGGTTGTTTGATGTGTCTTGCTAAATGTTTTCTACCCACAAAGCTGGAGCCTGGAGGTGGGCAGAGGACTGGGGAACTCGGAGGAGACTAGGCAGAGAAGAGGCAGGTACTAAGATGGGGGTGTGCTACACTGGTCCATGCCAGGTTGAGGTGCTTATAGCTGGTCAGTTCGGGGAGTACTTGCTGTCTGGATCTGTACTAGGCCAGGCCAGTTTGGGTTGGCTCAGTTGCAGAGTGCTCTAAGCAAGTGACAGAAGTTGTACACAGTTGTGGGGGGTGGGGAGCTGATTGCCTGGGCTCCTGCTAGTTGTATCCTTTGTAGTAAGTTGTGTTGGGGGAGGCTTCTCAGGTGGGGGAGGGGTGAAGCTGCCTTAGATCAGCTTTAAGCTGGGCTATGTTTGAATATTGGGCTGGAGAGTGCTCCTAAGGAAAAGTTGCAGATATCTGGGGTTGAGGTGTTGCCAGTCTGGTATGCCAGGTTGGGCTATATGTGTGGTAGTTTGGCAGGTGTGGGTTCCCAGGGCAGGTTTTTAAAATTTATTGATTAATATTACTTTTAATGTGTGCCTTTGGGGGTGGCTGTGGGCGGGGCACATGTGTTTGGGGTGGCTGTGGGTGGAACACATGTTTCAGGGTGGCTGTGGGTGGAGCACGTGTGTTTGGGAGTGGCTAGGGGTGGAGCACATGTGTTTGGGGGTTAGCTGTGAGTGGAGCACATGTGTATATGTAGAAGTCAGATGATGAGCTCAGGTGTCATTCTCAGGGATGCTGTTCCCTTCATCTGAGAAAGGGTCTCTCATTGGCCTGGAGCTTTCCTATTAGGCTTGGCTGTTCAATGTGCTCTAGGAATCCTCCTGCCTCTGTATCTTCAGCCCTAGAATTACAAGCAGGTGACATCATGTTTAGGGTTTGTGTGTGTGTGTGTGTGTGTGTGCGTGGGGCGGGGTACTGGGGATTGAAAGCAGGTTGTCCTTTGTGAGGCAAGCACTTTGCCCACTGAGTCATCTCCGTGTAACTTTTTCATAGTGTGCTTTTTTTTCCTGATTGTTTCAAGCTTGGCTAGAGAAAGCCTTTTAATATCAGAGAATGAAGTTAAGTAGTAGTCATTTTTTTTTTTTTAAATTTTAACTATCAGAGACCCAGCTAGGTTAAAAATAAAATGATTGATTGGTTTATAAAATAAAACATAGAAGAGATAGTGTATCCCAGGGAGCGAGAGAAGAAACCCTCTCCCTCTTCCTCTCTCCTTTCTTTCTCTTTCCTCCTCTCTCCATCCCTCCCTTTCCATCTCCTCCCTTTCTTTATTCAGATTGCTTTGTAAGTGTTCTTAATGTTACCTTATGGACAACTGTGAATCTGGTATGTTTGTGCTCAAGCCTGGATAACCAGGAAGCAAGTAATGTTCTTTCGTGCCTGCTCCATCAGGAGAAGCTTAGTCAGGGCCTCCTTTGGACCATAATGGCCAAGAGAAAGGCTTTCACACTTGATCCAATCTGGGCCAGGTGTCTCCAGGTTTCAGAAGGTGTCACTTATACAGTCTCTCCTGAGCCATTTTCTCTTCTTGGGAACACTTTACCCTTCCATGAAATGTTTGAGTGTAGTGTCATTGACAGTTACCAGTGCAGGTGATGATTCCATTCTGATTGGCAGGCCCCTGGCCATGGCGTACAACTGCAAACTGGGACTCGTTGGCTTCCATTCTAGCTACATAAGGGCTACAGCTTGATAATCGAAGGAACTGCAAACCAGAAGCCTTGCATCGATCGGCCAGCATTGGAACAGTCTGGGGATCCAACCGAGAAATTCAACTCCTGTGAATTTCAGTTTCTCTGTGATACTCAGACAAAACACCAGTTAGAAATAGTTGATGTGAAGAAAGCTTTATTTTCACTCATGAGTTGGGAGAGTTTCTGCCTGTCTATTATGGCAGGGAGGGGTGTGACAGAATTCACTGAGTGACTGCATGTGGTAGAGGCTTCTCACGTCACTGATGGGCAGGAAGCAGAGAGTGGTCAGCATTAGGGACTAGGCTAAAAACCTTCAAAGCCCCACTTCGAATTGGCTGCTAGTCCCACACCCTAAGGCTCCACAGTCCCTTTAGATAGCACCAGTAGCTGGAGAACAGGCATTGGACACACAGGCCTGTGGGGACCCTTCAGGTCCAAATGTAGCCCTCCTAAGCAGACTTGCAAAGGTGTGGTAGCCTGGCCCAAGACAGAAGGCCACTAATAAAAGACATGAACCTATGTCCTTTCTTTGGGATAACACCACATACAAAGCAGTCATAAGGGTATGTCCCTGTAACTGTGTACTATGTGTTTCTTTGGATGCAGGAGTGTGTGTGTGTGTGTGTGTGTGTGTGTGTGTGTGCACGCGTGCGCACCTGTATACATGTGTATAGAAGCATGCATATTCTGCGTGCAACCACAATCCTCCTAGGGTTTTCTTTCTTCCATGTCTGGGGCATAAAGCAGGAGTGTTTAGATCTGAGGCCAGAAGGCAGGATCTGAAAGGTACCCACAAGCCCAACTCTGGAGCCTGTGCAGACTGCCACACGTCTGACTCAGAGCCCGTCATTCCAGCATCTGGAGGCTTGCTAGTGAGAATCCAAGCTCTGCTGCAGCAATTTTAGGAAGAGTATGTTTGGGGTGGAGCCTAGAGAATTTGCATGCGTAGCAATTTCTGGCCAATGACAGTGCTGGTAGTCTGTTTACTCCACTTTGAGAATCATTGAGAAATGTGCTATGTGGGTTGCTTTCTGCATCCCAGCTCTGTTCTTTGTCCCGTGACCAGGGCACCTGTGGTAGCAGATTAAAGAGATAGGATGCTCAGTAAAACTTGAATTCCAGACTCAAAAACCTTTTTTTATGGTATGAGACGTAGACTAATAATAATAATAACAACAACAATAACAACAACAACAACATCTGAAAATCAAATGAAATGAACATACTGCATCTAATATGGCCACCTTTTCATCAAATTAGGGTCAAGTGTCTCTCTCCTGCTGCTTCCATGTGATTGAATAGGCCACAGTTGTTGATGAACCAGGCCCAAAGAGGATTTGTGATTTTGGGGCCATCTACCTGCTCCCCTGAGCTCAGCTGAGAGGAATTTAGTTTGCGTGCATTTCGGCTCTCTTGCTGGCTCTCTGCTCTTTTCTCTCTGTTTATTTGCCTGTTTTTTCCTCTCAATGATTTCTTTATACCATCTCTTTTCTGGAGGAGGGTCTTAAATCTGTGAAGTGGGGGACTGATCCGGTAAAGATCAGCTCTTGGCAGCAGAAACAGAATCCAAGAGACTGGTGATATCCCAGGGTATGGAGGATGAGTGACATTTTGCCTAGAGGAGGTGGCGATCACCAACTGACACCCCACATATAATGGTTTGGGCTGGAGTGCTCTTGTGGTTGGTTCTCATTGTGTATGGAAAGGGCCTGAAGGAAATTGACTCCACTTGGTCTCTTGTTCTGGCAGATGAAGCTCACTGCTGCTCACAGATTGAGAGGCAGAGAGAAACTTGAGCAATCAAAGGCCTCCTGGAGACTTGGACTTGGCAGCCTTCTAAATGGCCCCATTTGTCCCCTTTGCTTGCCAAGCTGCCTTGATGCTGAGAGTGGCGAAGATGACAGCAGAAGGCCTAGCTGCTTCCCTCCCTTTCCGTCCCCTCACCAAACCGGTGGTCCAAATCCACATCCTTTACCCTGAACAGTGTCACGTCTGGGGTTCCTGGCGCTAACCTCCAGACTTCTTTGAGGACAGTAGACTGGAGCCATATGAGACAGAGATAGTGTTTTCCCTGTACATTACCCTGGAAGCCTGGCTGTGGAGGCTCTGTGCACAGTTCCTAGTTTCCAGAGCCTCTGCTTTTTTCCCCCTGCGTTCATCGTGGCATGGGAAGGATTAGTGGTTTCAGGAGGGCAGGGTCTTTCTGGGATCCAGCAAGCGGCCTGTGGAGCCCTCCCTTCCCATTACATGTTCACATTGCCCACACAGGATAAAGTGGTGTGTTTCTGTTCTCTGTGGGTCATGAATAGTCATTTCCTGTTTGCACTTGCCAAGCAGAGTGCTGGGGGAGTAGGCAGCAAAGATGATGATTCCTATCTACGTTGGGAGCTGCTTTGTCCAATATCTCTCACCGCTTTATTGAAGCTCTGGGCAAGCAGAGCTTTCTATTTAAGTGGGGACACTGAGTACCAGAGACATAGCCAGTGAGCCCCAGGTCACACAATAGAACAAGGGCTTGAGCATGATCATGGGACAGATGGCTCTCCCAGCAGCTGGACCAGCATCCTTCTTGCCAGCCCAGGAGCCCCTCTGGCTACAACCCTTAGAAGGGTCTGTACTGTTTCACCTTCTGTTCTCTGGCTTGCACCCTCACCCTCACTTTTCCTACATGGCCTGGCTGATCTCTTGTTTGCTGGTGAAATGTCCTAGATCTCTCAAACAACATTTTTTTCATTTCCTCCCATTTGTGTTTCCACTCCTTCTCTAGCCTTTGAGTTGGTGATTTTGAGAGCTCCTTGCACTTGGAAGTCAGACAAAAGATATGCAGGGTCGTGTGATCTTCGAGCCAAACTTGTTAGAGAGGACAAGGCTGCTCTGGATGCTGATGGTAATGGGAGTAGTTCAAGAGGTTTCTAACAGTTACAGGTCTAGCTGGAACCCTCAGCTCAGTTCTGGGCAGATCGTGCTAATTGCAAGGAACTGAGAAGATAGTAACGTTTCACCAAAGTCCTGTGCTGTACTCAATGGTATGGGGAGCATGCTGCTTTGAACCTGTCACGGGGGGTTCCCTTCTGATTCTATATGGACCTGCTTACCATTCCCATCTTGACTCTGTCAGTCACATGTCCGGGGATATGCTCCAAGTTGGAGCAAAGATGAGAGATATCTACCACCCATGAGTAACAGGGTCTTGGAGGATATGGATGAGGAAAGAAGTAAAGGTGCCTTGTTAGCAATGGATATTCCTACTGGGGAGACCAAACAAAGCAATGTCAGCAAGTCTCTGTGCTGTTGAGTTGCCTGGTCTAGACTTTCTGTGTAGCTGCATTGAGAAAAAGGACAAATCCACATGGGAAAATACCTTTGCGTTGTAGGGTCTGGTGGCTTTGGGGATGCAGGAAGTAGGAGATAGATTCTATACATACCCACATGGAATTGAAATGGATGCTCACATTTCAGTTAGAGGGTGTAAACATAACCCATAGAGAAGATGTTTAAACAACTTCATACAGAAGATGGTAAACAGCGGTTGCTCACGATATAGAATTCTACAGGATCTTTATTCTGCCTTTATCTTCTCCTATTGTTTCCTTCTGGAGGGAGATTTAGCTAAAGTGGAGTATTTGAAAACCCTATAGTGCCTCCCAGGGATGTACCAGAGTACCAGAGACCAGGTAGCTTATGGCAGAAATAGACTCTCTTGCAGTGGTAGAAGCCAGAAGTCTGTGGCTGAAGTGTCAGTGGGACCATACTTTCTTTGTGCTCTCAGAGACTAAGAGAGGCTGATCAATGAGGTCACGTGGGCAGGACACTCCTCTACAGGGGGTAATGGTTGCCTTAGACAAGGTGAGGGGGAAGCATCCTCCTCAGTCCAGGCTGATGGAAAGAAACCTCTGTGGCCAGAGGACTAGGGCAAGAGGGAGAACCAAGGATGTGACTTTGTGTCACACTCAGCTCTGAAGCTGGGGTTAGAGAACAGGCCTGGACCTGCTCCTGGCTGAGTGTGACTGAGCTGTGCACAGGTGGTTACAAAACCATGTCCCAGATACTGATGACAATGGGTGATGGCATGTTAGGTCATGAAGAGAAACATTTAAAAGGTGGGCTATGCCTGGTGAGCCAGGGAGCCAGGGAGCCAGGGAGCCAGGCCACCCATTGGCCTGCTCTGTGACTATGCAGAAGAATCCAGGTGAGAATGAGGAGATGCCTCACCCTAAGGAGACCCTGCCTTCCCTCTGAGTTCTGGCTTCTTCGAGCTACAGGCTAGTGCAGGGGTCGTTAGATCCACTTTGGGTTGGGAAGACAATGTTTGCCAGGATATGGACAACATTCTTCGAGTTTCTAGCTGTTAGGAAGAAGAACCTTGTTGCCTGTCCCGGACCTGGATACTGTCTACCAGCACAGCCCTGCCCCCCTCTGTTTTTCTGATAGCAAGAACCATTTGGAGAATGGTTCTTTAGTTTTTCTCTTTTTTTTTTTTTAAAAAAAAAAACCAGGTTTCACACTGTGTTCCAGGCTGGCCTGGAACTCACTATGTAGCCCAAATCCTCCCACTTTAGCCCTCTAAGTGCTGGTATTACAGGTACATGGCTTGGCCTTTTAAATAGCATTGTGCCCAGCTCCATAGGTCTCCCTTCACTTTCTACACCCCCACCCCCACCCCCCTTCCTGGCTTCCTCAGGTTCTAGGATCTGCAGTGTGGAGCCCCAGGCAGTGTGGAGGAGGCTGGAGCAGGCTGCCAGACTAAACTGTTTCCTCCTTGGGTCTTTTCCCGACACCAGGTCCCGCCTGGCAGACTTCCATGCCAACTGTCGAGCCTCCTACCGGACAATCACCAGCTGCCCTGCGGATAACTACCAGGCATGTCTGGGCTCCTATGCTGGCATGATTGGTAAGCCCTGCTTACGTTTTCTGTACTTTCAGTAGTTTCCTCCCTCACCCCAACTCATCCAACCTCACTGGGGTGGGGGTTTGCTGCAGCCCAGCCCAAGGCTGTTGGAAGAGACTGACAGCATGACCTTGCCTGCAGCAGATTCAGACAGAGCGTCTAAGGGAAAGGCCTCCGCCTTTGTTACAGGGCTTTGGAAGTTAAGCAACAGCCTTTTAGGTACTGCTAATGAGTCAATGTGGAGCTTCCACTAAAGAGTGGTTGATGTTTCTATTTCCCAGGCAAGAAAACTGATGC
>JADRCD010236220.1:0-23565 GCA_019843815.1 Montemys delectorum
CTCAGGTTCCTTCTGGTCTCTATGGGCTGGTGTCCTTAGCAGACCTTGGGCCCAGGCTCCACAGCCAGTTCCACAACACCCAGAGGAAGTTGCTGCACTCCCAGGTGCTCTAACAAGCCCAGGCTCACAGGATCCCAGAATCACAGGGTCACAGAGACTGCCTGACTCTGAGGAGTTCTGATACAACCAGGATCACAGGAAGGACTGACTCCAGTCAGAATTAGGCAGGGAAGGTAGCACTAGAGATAACCAGATGGCAGGAGGCAAGTGTAAGAAAATAAACAACACAAACCAAGGTTGCTTGGCATCATCAGAACCCAATTCTCCCACCAGAGCAAGTTCTGAATACACCATCACACTGGAAAGACAAGATTCAGATCTAAAATCACTTATCATGATGATAATATAGGACCTTAAGAAAAACATAAATGGCACCCTCAAAGAAATACAGGAGAACACAGATAAAGAGCTAGAAGCTCTTAAAGAGGAAATACAAAAATCCCTTAAAGAACTACAGGAAAACACAATCAAACAGGTGAAGGAAATGAGCAAAACCATCCAGAATCTAAAAATGGAAATAGAAACAATAAAGAAATACGAAAGAGAGACAACTCTGAAGATACAAAACATAGGAAAGAAATCAGGAGTCATAGGTGCAAGCATCATAAACAGAATACAAGAGATAGAAGAGAGAATCTCAGGGGCAGAAGACACCACAGAAAACATTGACACAACAGTCAAAGAAAATGCAAAAAGCAAAAAGCTCCTAACCCAAAACATCCAGGAAATCCAGGATGCAATGAGAAGACCAAACCTGAGGATAATAGGTATAGAAGAAAGTGAAGACTCCCAATGTAATGGGCCAGTAAATATCTTTAACAAAATTGTAGAAGAAAACTTCCCTATCCTAAAGAAAGAGATGCCCATGAACATACAAGAAGCCTACAGAACTCCAAATAGACTGGAGCAGAAAAGAAATTCCTCCCGTCACATAATAATAAAAACACCAAATGCACTAAACAAATAAAGGATTTTAAAAGCAGTAAGGGAAAAAGGGCAAGTAACATATAAAGGCAGACCTATCAGAATTACACCAGACTTCTCACCAGAGACTATGAAAGCTAGAAGATCCTGGGCAGATGTCATACAGACCCTACAAGAACACAAATGCCAGCCCAGGCTACTATATCCAGCAAAACTCTCAATTACCATAGATGGAGAAAACAAGATATTCTATGACAAAACAAAATTTACACAATATCTTTCCACTAATCTAGCCCTACAAACGATAATAGATGGAAAACATCAACATAAGGAGCAACACTACACCCTAGAAGAAGCAAGAAAGTAATCTTTCAACAAATTCACACAAATGTAATTCCACCTCTTACAACAAAAACAACAGGAAGTAACGATTACCTTTTCTTAATATCTTAATATGAAAATTAATATTACCAACTTATCCTAAGCGATTGAAATTCAATAATATGAGGAATTAGAAATTTGTTGATTGTCATTCAATGGTCTCTCCAATGGTAATTGAAGAAATAGGTCCAATATTGTACAATCTATACATACTTTCAGCTTGTTTGTGACAGTGTCTTTCTGTGTACAACATAAGGGTCTTGAAATCTTGCTTCTCCTATCTCAGTCTCTCTATTAGTAGTATTGTTTATTTCATGTTTTTACACTATACTATGGATTTCAGAACAACTTATATATTTCAAAAGTATTTATATACCCAAGGGAGACAGACAATTAACTTGAGAGGTGGCTTGTAGGAAAGAGAACAACAAAGAGTGAGACTGAATGCTTTGCTTGACATTTGTAGCTCTTGTATCAAGTTTGAAGAAGAGGACTTTACAAGTTACTCTTTCTCTGAGATGAATGTTTTTCCAAATTATCACAGCCAATGAACCAGATTCTTACCCACACCTAATGTCTGTGCCACCCTCCAAGCAGAACCATTGTTCATTGAAACAATTGGTGAATGACTTTATGGATAGACTATCTTAATACATACACCATTTCTTAAATGAGTGTAACCTGTTCTCTGTGGCCTGAAAATAAAGTCACTCACTCAAGTCAAATAGTTTTGACCATAGCAGGAAGTCTGTATACAAAAAATCGTGCCTAAAATTCATTCCTTGGCATAGCGGAACTGTCACCTCTCAGCTTAGCGACAATGGAAGTAAAATCCTTTGGTGATTTGAGGGTCATTGAAGTACAGCTTTATTACAATGAAATTCAATGTCTATTTTGGGCTTGCACCACAGTAAGAGCCAAGATTTTAAACTCTACTAAATACAAAACAAACAAACAAAAAGACTTTACACATTTATGTTCATTTCAGAAAATACTAGTAGTGATGTATTATTTTGAAATATACAGTTAAAACCTTCAAAAGGCCGAGGTTGATTCCACCTATTGATGATCAAATTTGCAATCCTCTACTATACACATGCTGCCAAAACAATCAGTCCCACCATATATAGCCCTTGGTTGGTAGTTGGGTCTCTGGGAGCTCTGAGTGTATTAGTTAGTTCATATTGTTGTTCGTCCTAAGGGGCTGCAAACCCTTCAGCTCCATAAATCCTTTCTCTAACTCCTTCATTGGGGACCGTGTACTCAGTTCAATGAATTACTGTGAGCCTCTACATTTGTATTAGTCAGGTATTGTCAGAGCCTCTCAGGAGATAGCTATATTTAGGCTGGCTTGTCCTTCCTTCAGTCTCTGCTCCTAAGTTAAGTTAAGTTAAGTTTTGTGCCCCAGTATAGAGGAATGCCAGGGCCAATAAGTGGGAGATGGTGGGATGGCAGGCATGGGGAGGGGGGAGGTAACAGGGGTTTGTTCTTGTTGTTTTTGTTTGTTTGTTTGTTTGTTTGGAGGGGAAAGTGGGAAAGGAGAAATTTACATGTAAATAAAGAAAATATCTAATAAAAAATATACAGTTAATATGTTTGGAGTTATTTGAAATTTATAATGAGAAAAACATATGTATTTGCAGTATTGCTGTAGACAAGCATCTACATAACACTGTTAACTTGATTGTTTTATATCAAACAACTTTTATAATACTCATTTTTATTGATATAACATTTTATAAATTTTAAGGAATATGACAAATATAAGATATTGTAGGTATTGAAGAGGAGGTCTTTGGGAAGAGTTGGGGTACAAAAGGGAAACAAGAATGTGATTTAATTCTATTTACTTGAAATATGTTTTTAAATGTTAACAAATTCAGACAAATAGAAATCATGTAACTTTTCTCATCATAATGCATTAAAAGCTAAAAAAAAGATAAAAAAAGAAACTGTCTCAAAAACAAAAGCAAGCAAACAAACAAAACAAACAAACAAAAAGAATATAATAAGATAAAGTAAAAACTGCCACATTGAGGCTGGACAAAGTAACTCAACAGGAGGAAACTAGCCCCAAGAGCAGGCACAAGAATCAGAGACCTATGACTTTGCACACTCAGGAATCCCTTAAAACTACTAAGCTGGAGGCAGTAATACACATGCAGAGGAGCTGGTGCACACCCATATAGAGCCTGTGCTTGCTGCTTCTATCTCTGAGAGTTCGTATGAGACTTGCTTAGTTGATTCAGTGGGCCCTGTTTATCACTTAACTAGTTTTATATTTTTCTTACTGTCAACATTCTTTGTCTACATGAAATTCAACAAGAAGATCCATTGCTATATGAGATTAGAGGGTGATAAATAACATTCAAAACAATCATATCTGATACTTACACACTGTTTAATTTCTAAAATGGTTACAAGTATCGCTGGCTATGCTGGCAGATATTTAGGAGGACACATCATGGAAAAGGTGGAATAGAGCTTCGTGTGAACTTGAAGCTAGCTTGTGTTATATAATAATATCTTGTATCAAAACAAAACCGAACAGAACAAAATAAACCTACAGCCAAATAGACAACCCATGAACCAAAAGATTACATAAATGCTTACATAAATCATGATAAGAAATGTTCTAATTTGACTATAGTTTATACTGAAAAAACACATTGCTCTAATTAATGGAACAACTGAATGAAGACAGGATAAAATATATACTTATTTTTCAAGTAAAGTGCATCAAAGCCTTGTTATGATATAAATGCTTCATTTAGAATTATACTAGAATGAGATTATTCATACACTACTACAGTTTAGGTAAGAAATTTATGAGGTTTTACATTGGTGGCTGTAGAATGATAATGTTTTTTTTTCAGAGGAGAAGGGGAAACTGAAACACTACTTTTTCACATGGTTCTAGTTTCAATTATGTGAGGCAATGATAATTTTATGGAAGTAGCATATGGAATTAAATTTGTTTCCAATTTTCTAATTAAAAGCTTTTGATACAGAGTGTTCTGGATTCTCTTCCAAACATAGTGAGACTTTAGGACAGAGAGGCAGAGAACATGCTCTAAATGTGGTTTGCAGCTCATATGTTACCTTTATACTTCCATTGACCATTAAGTTAAAACTTCAACACTAATTAGTAAACAATAGAATCATTTATGCAAAATATCCTTATGCTACAACTCTCATTTATAATTTCATTTTCTCTTATACCAAGGTAATTAATCTGATACACCTTGGCTATAGTCAACAAGAGGAAAATATTTTATCCACAAATATCTGAAAACATCACAGAACATTTTTCTTTATCATTTTTTCAAATAATTTTACTGAGAATGTCATAAAAAGAAAATATTTCATGCATTATATTTGCTATATCACATAATGTAACTACCTTCTGATCCCCAATGTGTAGCAGAATCCACAAGATGTGCTTGTGTTTTGTTTGCTTTTGATTTTTGAGAGAGCTTCTTACTTGAAGCCTGGCTTGAAAACTCACTAGCCCTCGCTAGCCTTCAGTAGCCAGCAATCCTTCATCATTAGCCCCTCAAATGTCCTGTTCCCTCTGAAAACTAGATATCTGGTAGTCAAGGTGTAATAACATCATTTTATTGGATTTATTCAGTTTTTTGGATGAAGAATGGGAATTCTAAGTCATTATTATTTGATATTTCGCCAATAAGCTAAAAAAATCTCAAAAATAAAGTATTAAGGTACTCTGTTTCCTTCATTTTTAATTTAACTCTTTTGAATTTTCTTTTATGCATCATATACAAATTTTATATGAATCATATACATATACACGTACATCATATACATGTACAGATTAGTTTTTTCAATGACATACTTAAATAAGTTACTGAACTGTCAAGCCCAAAATGTATTTTTATACATTCTCTTCAGTTATTAATGTCTTTTCATTATTAACAAAGTTTATAGAACAAAATGCATAATAACAGTGTCTCCCTCCTTAAATGTTATTCATTCATTTATTTTATTTTATTTTGTTTGTTTGTTTGTTTGTTTGTTTTTAGAGACACAGTACTCACTATATAGTACTGGCCTGGAACTTACTATACAGACCAGGTTGCTCTTGAACTCACAGAGATCCAACTACTTATGCTCAAGATTATTGCTATTAAAGTCATGTGCCACCATGTCTAGTCTGTAACTCAAATTTTTAATTAAGGGATTGCAGAATATTTATAATTCTAAAGTCCTTTGGATGGTCTATGACATGATTTGGTGATCTTTTCTTATGATCAGCCTGAATAACACCTTCTGGACTATGAAAGCTAGCTGGCAGGGAGAAAGTTTCCAAGATGGTTTCTGTTTGATTTTCACCATGTCCTAGCAGCCAAAGTGTGTGGTGTCTTCATCAGTAGGGTCTTGCCAGTATGCACATCCTGTCTGTCTGGTTAGTATTGCTGCATATGGTGACTGCCACTGAGCAAGGCCATTGGTATCTTCAAATCATATAGGGATAGGGGCAGGGAGACTGGGGAGAAGAGGGAGTAAGGAGTGGGCTACCAAACCTAAGGAGCATGAAAATGCCTTATGGAAACCTAATGGGCTATTGGGCTGGTTTCAAAATATAATTTAAAACATGAGGAACACAAAGAGAGTTCAGAAGTTAAGAGCACTTGCTACTCTCCTAAGAGATCCTGGTTATGATTCAGAGAGCCCATGTCAGGAGAATCATAACCACTTGTACCTCTGGCTCCGGGGATTTGACACCTCTGGTCTCAAAGGATACCTGCACTCACATGTACATACCAGCATACACACAGACACAGACACACATACACAGACACACACACTCAGACACACACACACACACACACACACACACACACACACTCACACACCACATACACAGCTACACATAATTAAAAATAACATTTAATGTTTTAACAATATTTAGGAATGACTTAATGCAGTAATGGACAGTATTGTTCCCCGAGGTCATTGTTTATTTAATGAAAATCATACTGTAAGATATGCAAAACTTCCTGGCTGGGCAGTAGTGGCTCATGCCTTTAGTCCCAGCACTTGGGAGGCAGAGGCAGGCAGATTTCTGAGTTTGAGGCCAGCCTGGTCTACAGAGTGAGTACCAGGACAGCCAGGGCTATACAGAGAAACCCTGTCTCGCAAAAAACAAACAAAACAAAACAAAACAAAACAAAACAGCCCCCCCCCCCCAAAAAAGAGCAAAACTTCCTGAAGAGTTATTGGTTATGGAGGCCAAAGAGGTCTCCAAGACAACATCGGCTGTTTCTATTGCCCTTTGTTGTCAATCATAACCCTGTCTCAGTCATCATCATTGTCATCGTTGTCATCACCTTCTTCTTCACCTTCATCATCATCATAATCAAAATAAAATAAGAGCCATTTGGGGCAAAAGGTTGCAAAAATTTTTTACAACCAAATCATAAAAACAGGACCCTAGTCCTGTAAGAACCACCAATTTCTAGTATACTGCCAATTTGGGGATAAAATTAATGCATATTCCAAAGACAAAACTATTCAGAATTTTACTATGTATGATTAATAGTGTCCACCGTATAATAAAATTAACATATATTCAAGAAACTACAAAATTTGTTAAAGTGTGAGAAAAAGTAGGTCAAAATCAAACTCCGAAATAGTTTGCATTTGAAATTAATAAGCAAAAATATAAAATGGCTATTTAAAAACTGTTCAATGATTTGAATTACAAATGGGGTATAGAGTTAATGGATGGAATCTAAAGCAGCAATAAAATTATAGCAAATAGACTACGGAGAAAAGCAGCAGTTGTAAAAGTATGATAAATGGATCTAAAAAGTTACAGGAATAACTTAATAGGATATTGAATATAGAAGCAAACTAGCCAGTCAAATTGAAGTCAGATGGAGAAGTTTCTTTTTCTTTTTTTTTAACCACAAATAAAAAGGGAAACTTTGATATTAAAATGTAGGGGTGAAGGTCCTAAGCCAGCACTAGCTTGACATCTCTATGTTCACTGAGCTGAGTGAAGATGTCCTTTATCATAGTGAAGGGATAGGTTCACCTGCATGGCCATCTGTCCTAGCATCAGTCTGGGTTATTTAGAGACCTTCCTAGGACCTTCTTGGCCAGCAACTCAACTGAATGTTGGCCAGTCCTACCACTGGAAGCCCTTCCTGACCATAAAAGATGACCAACTCAGACTCTCCCTTGCTAAGAGTCTTCACTAGAGGCACCCTCATACATTCTAGGAAGTTCCACTGCAGTAGATTTCCACATCATCCCCACATCCCCCACCCCTGATTCCAGCTGTCTCTCCCTTTACTCTTTCCCCATTCCTCCCCCAATATATAATCCCTCCCACTCCTATCTCCACACCCCCCCAGTCCAGACTCATAATATATTCTGTTTAACCTTTCCCAGGAAGATCCATGCTTCCCACATATTTCCTATACCCCTCCTTTTCTAACTTTGCTCTGTCTGGGGACTAGACTTTAATTATCATCTACTAAACCATTACTATTCACTTCTTTTTTTCTTTTTCTTTTAATTGGTTATTTTATTTATTTACATTTCAAATGTTATCTCCTTTTTTGGTTTCCTCCTGCAAATCTCTATCCCTTCCCCCCTCTCCCTTACTTTTATAAGGGTGTTCCCACCTCCTACTTCACCACACTAGCATTCCCCTATGCTGGGCATGGAGCCTCCACAGAACCAAAGGCCTCTGTCCAATTGATGCCAGATAAGGCAATCTTCTGGTATATATGCAGCTGGAGCCATGGGTACTTTTGGTTGCTAATTTAGTCCCTGAGAGCTCTGGGGGTGGGGGAGAATCTGTTTGGTTGATATTGTTATTCACTTATAAATGAATATGAACCTTATTTGTCTTTTGGGGTCCAGGTTATGTCACTCAGGATGGTTTTTTTCCTAGCTACATTAGTTTGCCTGCAAACTGCATGATATTACTTTTTTAACCACTGAATAATATTCCATTGTGTAAATTTATCATAATATTTATCTATTATTCAGTTGAGGGATATCTAGATTTGTTTCTGGTGTCTAAGTATAATGAATAAAGCCAAAATAAGCACAGTGTCCTTGTGATATGAAGGAACATAGTAGGTACATTCTAGTCTGTCTGATGCTAGAAGGAACTCTGCAGAGTATGGAAAGAGAAACCTGGACACCATCCAAGCTACAAAACCCTCCACCTTCTATCTGTCCCACTTGAAAAATGTGTTGGGGAAATGGTAGCACAGAATATGTGGGAGTGGGCAAAAATTATTTGGTTTAACTGGAGCCCATGCCATGCCATGATAGGAATCCCATGTCTTACACTGTGTGGATGGCCAGGAACTTGAGACTGGATATTACAGAGACCTAGGGTAGAATTAAACAGGATTGGAAAAAAAATCAATGAAATGATAAGATATTTTGAATAAAAGAAAGGGAACAGAATGCATTTTTGAGGTTTATACATGAAATGGTCCCCATAGCCCATGGGTTTAAACATGTGATCCTTAGGCATGGGTGCTATTTGAAAGGATGTGAATCATTTTGGAAGTGGAACTTTGCTGGAGGAAGTGAGTCAACTTGTATCAGACCTGGAGTTTTCTTAACCCTGCCTTACTTCCTGTTCACTCTGTTTCCTGAGTGTGGACCAACATGCCCTAATCCTATTACCATGCTTTCCAAATCACAATGCACTGGGTCCATGTGAACTATAAGCCCAAACAGACCTCTCTTCCCTTAACTGACTTTTTGTCAGACATTTTACATTAGCAATAAGGAAAGAAACCAATACCACACTGTGTAAAATGTTAAAGGCGGTTCTTCAGATGAAAGGGGAATGATATTGTGTAATAGCCTGGACTCATAGGGCTAACTGAAACAAAGCCATCAATATAAAAGTAGATTGTTCATTTTTATAATTTGTTTAGAAGTCAAATAACAGAGAAAGAGTAACTTGTAAAGTCCTCTTCTTCAAACTGGATACAAGAACTATAAATGTAAAGCAAAGCATTCAGTCTTTGTTGTTCTCTTTCCTACAAGCCACCTCCCAAGTTAATTGTTTATGTCTCCCTTGGGTATATAAATAATTTTGAAATATATAAGCTGTTCTGAAAACCATAGTATAGTGTAAAAACATGAAATAAACAATACTACTAATAGAGAGACTGAGATAGGAGAAGCAAGATTTCAAAATCCTTATGTTGTACACAGCAAGACACTGTCACAAACAAGCTAAAAGTGTATATAGATTGTACAATATTGGACCTATTTCTCCAATACCAAATTAGAGAGACCATTGGATGATAACCACCAAATTTCTAATTCCTCATATTTTTGGATTTCAATCACTTAGGATATGTTGGTAATATTAATTTTCATATTAAGATATTAAGAAAAGGTAATTGTCACTTCCTGTTGTTTTTGTTGTAAGAGGTGGAATTACATTTGTGTGGATTTGTTGAAAAATTACTTTCTTGCTTCTTCTAGGGTGTAGTTTTGCTCTTTATGTTGATGTTTTCCATCTATTATCGTTTGTAGGGCTGGATTTGTGAAAAGATATTGTGTAAATTTTGTTTTGTCATAGAATATCTTGTTTTCTCCATCTATGGTAATTGAGAGTTTTGCTGGATATAGTAGCCTGGGCTGGCATTTGTGTTCTTGTAGGGTCTGTACGACATTTGCCCAGGATCTTCTTGCTTTCATAGTCTCTGGTGAGAAGTCTGCCGTAATTCTGATAGGTCTGCCTTTATATGTTATTTGCCCTTTTTCCCTTACTGCTTTTAAAATTCTTTCTTTGTTTAGTGCATTTGATGTTTTTATTATTATGTAATGGGAGGAATTTCTTTTCTGGTCCAGTCTATTTGGAGTAAATTATCACAGCCAATGAATCAGATTCTTACCCACACCTAATGTCTGTGCCACCCTCCAAGCAGAACCATTGTTCATTGAAACAATTGGTGAATGACTTTATGGATAGACTATCTTAATACACACACCATTTCTTAAATGAATGTAACCTGTTCTCTGTGGCCTGAGAGTAAAGTCACTCACTCAAGTCAAATAGTTTTGACCATAGCGGGAAGTCGGTATCCAAAAATCGTGCCTACAATTCATTCCTTGGCGTAGCAGAACTGTCACCTCTCAGCTTAGCTACAATGGAGGTAAAATCCTTCGGTGATTTGAGGGTCATTGAAGTACAGCCTTATTACAATGAAATCCAATGTCTAACAATTGTTCTTATTTTGTGCTTGTACCACAGAAAGAGCCAAGATTTTAAACTCTACTAAATATAAAACAAACAAACAAAAAGACTTTACATATTTATGTTCATTTACGAAAATACTAGTAGTGATGTATTATTTTGAAATATACAGTTAATATGTTTGGAGTTATTTGAAATTTATACTGAGAAAAACGTATGTATTTGAAATATTGCTGTAGACAAGCATCTACATAACACTGTTGTCTTAGTCAGGGTTTCTATTCCTGCACAAACGTCATGACCATGAAGCAAGTTGGGGAGGAAAGGGTTTATTTGGCTTACTTCCACATTGCTGTTTATCACCAAGGAAGTCAGGACTGGAACTCAAGCAGGTCAGGAAGCAGGAGCTGATACAGAGGCCATGGAGGGATGTTCCTTACTGGCTTGCTTCTCCTGGCTTGCTCAGCCTGCTCTCTTATAGAACTCAAGACTTCTAGCCCAGAGATGGCACCACCCACAAGGGACCCTACCCCCTTGTTCACTAATTGAGAAAATGCCTCACAGCTGTATCTCATGGAGGCACTTCTCCAACTGAAACTCCCTTCTCTGTGATAACTCCAGCCTGTGTCAAGTTGACACACAAAACTAGCCAGTACAACCATTAAATTGATTTTTTATATCAAACAACTTTTATACTTAGTTTTATTGTTTTAATATTTTATAAATTTTAAGGAATATGGCAAAAAAGTTATTGTAGGTATCGAAGAGGGAGTTTTTGGAAAGAGTTGAGGTACAAAAGGGAAACAAGAATGTGATTTAATTCTATTTACTTAAATTATGTTTTTAAGTGTTAACAAATTCAGATAAATTGAAATCATGTAACTTTTCTCATCATAATGCAATAAAAGTTAAATAAATAAATAAATAAATAAGAAGTCAAATAAGAAGCTGTCATTTATAACATTACATGTGGGAACAAAAACAATGGCTGAAACTGTATAAAACAAGCATCTGTGTTATTCACCTTCATGGTTATTTTAAGTTGAAAAGTATGTAATAAAGACAAGGACCAACAAGTAGGAATTAATGAAATGAAGATGTCCTATAAACCTTTCTTAGAAAACAGGTACAATACTGGACAACATTCTGTTCTTCCAGGGAGAAATGAAAGAGGATACACAGAGAAGATGCAAGTGGAGGGTACATAACACAACAGTAGACACAAACCCTCATCATAGGAGTTACTCAAACTTTACATAGGAGGTTGTCAGGGTACATGTTCTTTCACATATACAGACACAGTAGATTGAAATTGAGGGTAGAGAATATGCAGTTCATGGCACATATCTGGGTAAGTCAGAGTAGCTGAATTACCATTAGGACAAATGGACTAAAATGATAACCGATCACATGTCACAATGATAAAAGGTACAATTTATTAAGGAGATAAAAAAGTTCTTATTAACTGATGTTATCCTCAAAGACTATAAATTTAAAAATCACAAGGATAAAGGACAGTGAGTAGAAAGTAATAACAATGTTTATCTTGCAAAAGAATCATAGTGGAAAACTAATTGAAGTGTTTCTCCATCAAAAAATAAGAAAAAAAATGAGCACAATACTTCAAGATATCTCTAAGAATTTTGTAAAAGTTATGTGATGTCCACAATATCAGACTTTGGGAAGCCTCTAACACATCATAAACATATGATACATTTACATTTCCATTGTTCCTTGTTCTGGAGGTTTGAAGGTTAACATTCAGGATATTTTGTCTCTGAGTAGTTCACATGGAGATAATGAGGCCAATGCAATGAAGTTTTTCCTTATTGTTCCTCAGGCAGCCTGTCTCATTTGGAAGATTTACTTATTTGTTTTATCACTAAATCCTATTTAGTTCTAACAAAAGTACATTCTAAATGTGTTTGCTTGGTATACTCGTTTTTCTTGTAAGATCATAAGGCGATAAACATGCTGACAGGAATTTTTAGGCTTGCTGCTAAGAGCTTTGATTCAGAGAGACAATCAGCATTTAATTCTAGAAGAAATTGGAAAATAAAATAGTCTATTGCATTTAAAATATTTTAGGATGTCCTATAGTTGGGGTGCTATCCATAGGCATGCCCTCCCTGGAAGGTGAGTTCTCAGAGGGTTTTTCTATGCATTGATAAGTAGATAGAGTCCTTGTTTTGCTATAAAAGTTTCTAAGTGCTTTTTGCAAATTCCAAAACCATTTTCTAAAGAGCTTTTAGTAGCCAAACACTGATTTAAAGGTTAGAAGGAGTGACTGTTATTATGCTCATTTTGAGCCTCTCTGGTTCCTAATTTGTGGCTGTAAATCGTGAAGAATGATTAGCGACTCTGCTCCTCAGCATCTCCGAATGGAAGCCCGCCTGTAACAATGACACATGCCTGATTTTACCACAGAGGAAGAATCATAACTCATATATCCTGTCAAAATTACATCCAAGCTGATAATCGTTTTTTTTTTCATGTGATTATCTGACTGATCTTATGTGTAACAGAATTGGTGAGAATATTTAAGAAGCAATAAATCTATTCAGTGGCAATATTACTTTTCCCAAGACACATAATGACTACATATTAAAATTATTTTGCTAACCTTAATTTTAATTGCAAAACTAAATTGAAAGAGAAACTTAAAGGAAGCTGCAGAACTTTTTTTTAATCAATTATTTTATTTATTTACATTCCAAAAGTTGCCCCCTTCCAGGTCTCCACTCCCCAAGTTCTCCCCCTTCTCCTTAACCCACACCTCGGAGAGGGTATTCCTCTACCCACCCACCCATCCCCACCTCACCCCCAAAAGCATTCCTCTTCCCTGGGGCATCAAGTTTGTCCAGGATTAAGTGCATCCTCTCCCATTGAGGCCAGACAGGGTAGCCCTCTGCTACAAGTGTGCCAGGAGCCACAAAGCAGCCCATGTTTGCTCCTTAGATTTTGGTTTAGTCTCTGAGAGCTGTGACGGGTCCAGGTTAGTTGAGACTGTTGTTTGTTCTTCCTATGGGGTTGCAATCCCCTTCAGCTCCTTCAATCCTTTCCCTAAGTATTTATGGGGAGTTCCCGACCTCAATCCAATAGTTGACTGTAAGTGTCTGTAGTTGTCTCAGTCAGTTGCTGGTAGAGCCTCTTCACCTTTGCCAGGCTCCTGTCTGCATGCACAATATGGCCTCAGTAATAGTGTCATGATTTGGTCTGCATGCATGGGATGGAACCCAAGTTGGGTTATTTATTGGATGGTCTTCTTTCGGTCTTTGCACTATTTTTGTCCCTGAAAATCCATTAGTGAGAAACAATTTTGGGTTAAAAGTTTTGAAGATGAGTGAGTGGGTCCCCTGCCTCAACTGAGACCTGGCCTTTCTATTGGAGGTGGTCTCTTCAGGTTCCATCTCCCCAGTGTTGGGCACTTAAGCTAATGTCATCCTCATTGAGTCCTGGTAGCTTCTCACATTCCAGGTCTCTAGGACTTCCTAGAGGTTCCCCCAACCCCATATTTGTTTGTTTGGGTTTTGAGACAGTATTTCTCTGTGTAGGCCTGGCTGTCCTGGAACTTGCTTTGTAGACCAGGTTGGACTTGAACTCACAGAGATCTGTCTATCTTTGCCTTCTGAGTCCTGGTATTAAAGATGTATACCACCATACCCGGGAATAACAAAAAAAAAAATCAAAAGCAACTAATAAACAAGCAATCCTAATCTATCTTTAAAGCCCAATGCCTTACTTTATTATTCCTCTGCTCCCTTCTTTTATAAATATTTCTTTATTCCTTTATTTTTGATTGTGCCTGAGTGATCTATGTGCATCACATGCATGCAGAAACATGATTTGCCCAAAGAGACTGCCAGATCTAGAACTACAGGTAGAAGTGGTCATATACTGCCTGATTTGCATGCGGGAATTGAACCTGAGTTCTTTGCAAGAACAGAAATATGCCATCTCACTACACATATTCTTTCTTTGATTTTCATCCAAGGAATATACAGACCTGAGGCAAGGCATGTCAATTCTATAAACCCTACAGCCCTTAAGTAACTTGGCATTCATGCTTTCACTTCCTTTTGGACAAGAGAAAAGGGCCTGCATTGACTGAGGGAATGAATTGAGAACAAAATTGCTCACAGAATGGACATGAACATGCCAGGTGACGGAGGCTTTCTTAACTACCGGATTTGTCTATATGACCTGCACAGTGACACGGGAGAAAAGTGTAAGGAAAGGTATCAGGTAGTAAGGAGATAATTGTTTAGGAGGGAAGGTCACAGAGACAACTTAGGCATTCTTGGTCCCAGGACCCAGAAAGAAAATCATAGTATTGTGCCACAAAAGTCAAATGAGTTAGAAGCAGCAATGGACCTAGAGCAACCAATGCAGCATCTGAGCAGGGGGCTAAACATTGGAGGAGGCTCGGGCTGGAGAGACGGCTCAGTGGTTAAGAGCATTCACTGCTCTTCCAAGGTCCTGAGTTCAATTCCCAGCAACCACATGGTGGCTCACAACCATCTGTAATGAGATCAAACACCCTCTTCTGTTGTATTGGAATAATAAATAAATTTAACCAGGTGGTGGTGGCACAAGCATCCCAGCACTTGGGAGGCAGAGGCAGGCAGATTTCTAAGTTCAAGGCTAGCCTGGTCTAGAGTGAGTTCCAGGACAGCCAGGGCTATACAGAGAAACCCTGTCTCGAAAAACAAAAAACAAAAAACAAAAAACAAACAAACAAACAAACAAACATTAGAGTAGACTCTATTCTCTTGCTGCTCATATCTATATAGTGTGAGGAAAAAGAAAGTAGTAGTTGTTGTTGGGGTCAGGGAATCACCCCACATACCACTCAGAGACAAATCTCATTCAAAGCAGGGTTTTTTATTCAATGCCATGCCTCAAGACTGATCGATTAGGGACACAGGTCAGATTTGGGAACTGATTATGATGTTGAGTCAAGATCCTACAGGACGTTTAAAATCTGAGATCTACAAATATCTGTGCCAATTCATTCCACCAATCAGGATTTAGATAGGGGGATTTTCTGTTCCATTGGTTGAGGTATTCAATAGTGGGAGGGGACTTATCTTTTCTAAAATTCATATCTTAAATTTTAAACAGGATGGGGCATATCTAACATTCAAGTCTTAACTTGCCAATGAGGGTGTCAGTTACCCATGAACATATCTCTTTCTGCCAAGTATGATGTCAGTTCCCACGGAGGTCTTGTGACTTAAACTTTACTTGACCCCTACTTAGAATGGAAGTCTTATTCCAAATAGTTTTTTTTTTCTTTTTAGCATTTGTGCAGTTGTATTTGTTTTGTTGGGGTCCATCCCAGGGACAGCTTATAAAAGCAAATGCTGTAAAAGCATGTACACAGGCGCAGGAAGTGCCACTGGGCAGTTGGTTCACATCCAGCCTTGTCGTGGCTAACTATACAAAGCGGTTCTAACTGACTTCTGTTGTGATTGGGTTCCAAGAACACCAAAGCACAGAACATCCTTGTAACAACAGTAACAACATATGGGACAGTTTTTTTATAGTATTAGTAACATCGCAAAATGTAAGGCTCAGCAGGTAACAGTGACACAGGTCTTCACATTTTACCTGCACCTTACCAGTCCATCTAGGCCTTAATATTTTACCTAGGCCTTAACAGTTTTGAGACTTAGGAACATTCTATTGAATTGGCATGTGCATATTTTATTATCTGACTAAAATGTGGTGAAAGTATAGCAAGTTTTACACTTTTTAATAGTAGATTGCATTATTTTGATCAGATATCTTCTGTTTCCCAGCCATTTTACCCATGTCGTATCTTGTTGTAGGTAAGGTAGAGAATATTTTAAGACTGTTTTCAGGCCAGGCCAGCTTTTTCTTTCTACAATAGAAGCAGATTTAGGAAGAAATGTTGCATGTGATTGTGGCATTGCTTTATTATCTTTGTCTCTGGACCTTGTGAAAGATTGATCAGTATTGAGAAGGTTTTTCAGGATTTTACCTAAATCCTGAAAGGAGAAGACACAACATGCCTATATTTTCCATTCATCTCAGAATTGTGTCTAATTTGCAGCCCCATTGTCATGAAGCTCAAAGGCTGTGAGCCATGTGACTGAAGTCAAAGCTGACAAAGATTAAAAAAAAAAAAAAAAAAACCAGACAATAATCAAATCAATTCTAGAGAATTAGTAAATCTTCTTAACAGGAATCAGAGTACAATGAAAAACTACGAGCAATCTTAAAAGTGAGAAAAATCATAGGGATTCTCATCTCAGGGAAGATAAAAAGGTAACAGAACTTGGATGGTGTGATGGAGAACTATTAATAAATCATGCACTGCCTCCTGCATTGAAACACTAAGTAAAAGTTACAGTGTGTGTCTGTGTGTAGTGAGGGTAGTGAGGTGAGAGGAAGATGCTGCATGTATTCCTCAATTCCTCTTGATCTTATATTTTGAGACAGAGTTGCTTGTAGAATCTGTCCTTGGAAATTGGTCATGCTGGCAGGCCATCAATCCCCGTAGATTCTCCTGTCTCATTCTCCTTAGTGTTATGACATAGGAAGTCTCCCGTTTCACGTTGTTTTCTAACCATGATGGGTGTGAATAATCAAATCAAAACCAGAATGTGCACTAGTAATCAAACACAGGTCCTCATGCTTATGCAACAGGTACTCTTCTGATGAACCACCATTGTAGTCCCATACTACTAAATTAACAATATATTAAATGGAGTGCAGGGCTCCAACTGGAAGTTCTCTCATGAATATGCAGAAGTATAAAGAAAATATAGATGTGAACAGAATCAAATTTGTCTGAGGTCTTTAAGAAGGCTTCAGTAGGAAGGAAATATTGGGATGGGTTTTCAAAGATGAGTAACAAGCTGGCAGCAGAAAGGATGGTGGAAATGTATTCCAGACACACTTAAGAATATGGATTATTTAGAACAAACTATAAACCACTTTGGCTGGAGTATTAAGTGCTAGGAATGGTTGGTCAGATTAGATGAAAATGAACTGCCAAAGGTGAAATCAAGGAGAGATTTTTATGTCAAACTAAATAACTTGGCATTTACTCCAGGCAATAAAATTTCATTGGGAAGGATTTTAATCAGGCCAGACAGATGATCTGGTTTTCGTTTTAGAAATTTCACTTTGATAGTTCTTAAAGGGTCAGTGGTAAAATGATAAAGGTTAAAATGAGGGGATACAGTTAGAAAGTTCTTCATGAAGTTTTCAGAATCATTCAGGATAATGGGAGTGGGATCACATTTTAGATGCAATTTAAATTCTAAAGGGAGGATGATGTAATTCAAACCTGAGAAAAATACTCTAGAAAATTGTTTAGATCCATTGTGTTTGTAACACACAGTCCAACAGAAAGAAACCTCTTATTTGACCCTAGCCTTGGATAGACCACTTTGTTCTTCCAGTGAACATCAGATCAAAAGTCGCCTTAAGCATCTGAGACACTTTGAATATTGCTTGTGGTGCTTACACGGGGAAAACTCCACTTGAATGGATAACAAGTGAGAATCACAGTTTCATTTCTCTTATGTTAGCAATGGAGGGGATGTCCATTAAGAGGCTCAGAGTTTACCTCCTTTCCCAACTCTTACATTTTCTTGAATTCTGTTAATTATGTTTCTCTAAAGTTCAGTGAGGTCAGTACCAGTACGTGCTGGACAAGATCTTGCCACTTGTAATGTAGCCTCTAACATTCTAGCATTAAGCTCTTGCCTTAGAGACCAAGGTAACAAAGACACAGTGACAAGACAAGATTTCATCAAATTACATAGCTTCTGCTCAGAGGAAACAGTTCATAGAGCAAATAGATAAGGCATGGGAGACAGTGCTTGTCAATTATGTTTCAAAAATGGCATTATTATCTAGAACATACATGACATCCAAACATCTCTATAGTTTTAAAAAACTTATCAAACAAAATGTCTCAATAGAAATTTCTCAGGAAAGATAAATATGTAAACAATAGGAAGATGAAAATATTCAATATGAGGCAATTAGAGATATTGAATTCAAAATTGAGATGATATAGAAGCTTATGCTGAAAAGAATATATATTACCAAAAATAGAGTAAATCCTGGGTGATGCTAAGGAGACAGATGAATTCCTATCCATTGTTGGTGAAAATATAGATTAGTACATCTATAATGGAACACACTTCAGATGTTTTTGAAGAAACCATAATTAGAATCATCATATGAATCACTAATCTTGGTACTGGGCATATATTCAGAGAAAAATAAGTAAATGTTTGAGATATCTGCATGCCCATGTTTGTTGTAATATTTGTAATATGTGAGTCCAATAAATGGTACATAAATGAAGAAAATACTATGCCTATGATGTGTGTGTGTGTGTGTGTGTGTGTGTGTGTGTGTGTGTGTGTGTGATGGATGATATTCATCATGAAATGACAAAATCTTGACTTTTGTGAATAGATTTTGAGTAAGTCATATGAAGTGAATAAAGCAAGACACTGAAATGTTTAGAAGAGAAAAACTGAGGGAAGAGTTAAATTGATGTGGAGGAGAGGTGGACAGGATAGAAGAATGAACACAGAGTGGGATAAATAGCATTAAATACTGCTTTAAAAGGCTACATGGAAACTTATTGCTGTAGGCTCTGAAACAAACACACACACACACACACACACACTCACATGCACACACACACAATTTAACTGGAGTTTCACAATAATGGGACAACAATGTCTGGACATTGACACCACAAGGAAACAAAGAACAACCCAGGTGCCAGGAATGGGTTTTTTATTTTGAAGTTATGGACTAATGATATCTCATAGGACCCCAACCATTGCAGGCCATGCTCCTGATTACCCTTCAGAACTTGATGATAAGGACTTATTCGTTAAGATATCATGCATTTGAGTCACAGTTCATGGGGATATTATGCAAGTAATAGCCTTTCCTACTGTCCAACTTTCATAGCATTGGAATGGGTTGTGTATGCCTCATAGTAAAAGAATCATCAGCAACATTACTGAGCTGTGAATCTTGCAAGCTCCAATAATAACCTGTCTGATGAGACATACCACTGCAACTGTGACATGAGTGCTGTGGAGAAACTCTCAGATTGGATTTAAGTCACATTACGCAAGATAAAACACATACCTGCACCATTAACAATTCAAGAACATCTTGATAGAAAGAGCATAGGCCCTAGAGGATAATCTATTACTATTATTCTGTTAAATGAATAAAATATCAAACTGACTCCTAATGACTTATTATACCTATAGATAAAAGCGTCTCTCAACCCTCATCAAGGAAGCTTTTATTTTCAGGAGATTGTGATTAATATAGAGAACCACACCTGGCCATGGAGGAGAGAATAAAGAATTGCAAAATATTCAGCCCTAAATGGAGCATGTATACTGGACCCCTTTCATGCAAGGCTCAGAGAACATTGTGGAAGAGGAGAAGGAAGAATGTAAAAGTTAGAGTGTGGGTGATTACAAGGAGCCAGTGCCTCTGGACATAACAGGCAGCTGTGTACATGAATTCATAGTACTTGACACAGCACAAACAAAAACTTTTGCAAATGCAAGACTGACTGAATCTCAGCATAGAGATTTTATGAGGACATTAAATCTACTTCTAGGAAGAGATCTATTTGGAATCATTAGTGGTTAGGAAACAGAGAAACATCTTTTCTAAGAGTGTAGACTCTGATAATTTCACTCTCCTCCAGAAAAAGGCCACATATCCAAGAATCCATGAACAATGTCAACACGACTTGATGTGTCCAGTTTAAAACTAGAGAACATACATTTAAATGGGGCTGAAAGGGGAGATACATCTGGGAGAGTTGCTGATAAATACGATCAAGATATATGCTACAAATTCTCAAAGAACTTACACATATACATACACAAGTATAAAGATGCATAATATACACATACACACACATGCGCACACACACACACACACACACACACACACACACACACACGCACGTGTGCGTTGTGCACGTGCACTCATGAAAATGTCTTGATGACCAAATGTCTGATTCGAAAAAAAAAAACAAAAAAAACTATGTTTAATACATTTAGTAGTTCAATTGTTGAACTTTTCTTTTGTAAATTATTGTCCTTCATTTTCTGCCAACACATTTCTATGAGCCTCTGTTTTCACTGGGCAGATTTCTGCTCTTTTCAAAGAGTTGGTGTAATTTAGGGGATTTGGAAATAATACACTTCAAGGCCATTTACAATAAAGTATGGTTGGAAATATGCCACAAATAATTTTGTTTCTTGAATTTGATTGTAATTCACTGGTAAGTTCCTCTAAGGAACAAGTTGCTATTTTTTTTTCTTAAGAATCTGAGGATTAAAGAAGAAACATCCAGGAGTGAGCAGGCCTAGGTAGGGAAAAAAAATCTCAGATACTCTGAGAGAAAATTATTCACTTAGTTTTAAAGTCGATAGCATTTTGGAATAGTGTTTTCTCATCTTTACTACAACCAATGGTAAAATGTGGGTACTACAAAGGCAACATGACGGTGAAGTTTCCTTAAACAAACACTTGAAGTTTTAAATCCAATTACAATTACTTTATTATAAAAAAAAAAGTATAGAAAAAGAGGCAAGCTTAAAGAGAATGCAAAATATACAAATGTTTCACATGTCAGACATCTCAAAGCTCTAGGACTGTAACAAAAATCTATATGATTTCAGGAAAAACTTTCCAGTTTTGAATTCTCTTTTATAAGTACTTTTGACAACTAATTTATTAATTCATTTACATGCAGCAAGGGAAAGTAACATTTATCAGAAATAATAAAAATTGTATTGAGCTACTTTGAAAATTGAAGACAAAATAAAAATAACCTGCTTTCCAGCTGTTTAACTTTGTTTCTTACTTTTCAATAGTTGTAAATTAAACAAGAGGAAAAGCCTTTATTGTAGCTCTCCAGTATTTCTAAAGTCTAAAATTGCTTACCTAAAATTACCATAGGAAGACAATGCTCATTTCTATTCTAGAAGATGTAAAAATTAACCAAGATAAGTATGGATTTGATTATCTGAAAGAGATGGTGAGAAGTGTGCCTTGAAACATTTGTTTTAATTAAAATTTCACAAATGAATCTAATTTCTTAAAAATACTAATTGTACATAGGTAGATGAATAATTTTCAACCTTATTGATCATCAGGAAAACACAAATATAAATCACTAGAATATATGCATTTCATAATTAATTAAGAAGGCCTATTACATAAAAACGAATGACTATTATCAAAGAGATGAGAGTTAATGAGTTCTGTCTAAGATACAGAGAAAATATGTTACAAATTTTTGGTGAGAATGAAAATTAGCACAGTCATTGAAGAAAGTCATATATGGGTCCCTCAAAAACCTTTATAGAGCTATCACATAGCCCACCAAACTACTCCTGAGCTCATATTAAAAGGAAATAAAACCAAATATTTTGAGCACACTTTTATTCTCATCTTTATGACAATACTAGTCATAAAAGTGATGGTACAGCATTGAACTAAGCTCCACTGACACCAGAAGACACCTAATTAATCAAGATTGATATATCGCCCAAGGGATATAATGGGGCCAGGCTATCCAGAGGGGCACAGTTCTGGAATTCTTTAGGAGAGGGCTAATCTCTTAAGCACTGATCCAGTTGTACTCACTCCATCCACTGCCTTCTCCGGTACTCATTGCCCTGCGTAGAGTCAAGCTCATGTATAAATACTACTTTCTTGGGAATTGTTGCGGAACCTGGCCCTCATACAGAATCTCCTTTTCATGGTAGCTAAGTCTGCTACTCTCCTGTACAATTTTTGCAAAGACTCTAGTCTCTTGTGTGTTCTTTCTTGTACTCACGGACATGACTTGGGTTTGCAGGTGTTTCATTCATTCCACCCACTCACTGATGATTATTATAGTAGCTTCTACTTTCACTAATATGTAGCAGAAGTCTGTGTGGTACTACCATCATTCCATCTGCTTCAGCTGTTTATATAGTCAGTAGTTTTGTATGTTATCAAACAAGCCTGAATGGAGTTAATTCCTTCCAATATATAAAATGCAATTTATACAGAATTGGCTTCATATTTATTGCATATTTGATGGATTCTTTTCTAGGGTCAGATTTTAATGGTCTCTTAAGAATTGGCATCCAAACTTTTCAACCCTACTTACAGGACTATTTTCCCTTGTTTTCAGCAAACATGACTATTTTCTCTAGATTCAGCTATGTTATCCTCCACAGTCCACTCCATTTTTGAGGAATTATGTATTGTTTGTCATTAGCATAGACCCACATCACATATTAACATTAGAAAGCATAAGCAGTTTTCATTAAAATTATGTTAATATGCAACAAATTTTTAAGTAGACCATTTGTGAGTAATTTTACTTAGAACCCGTAGCAGTGGATAATTGGGAAGTAAGGATAATTCTCATATCCAATGAATGCTAGGAGTGTTTTAGTAAATGATCATGTGTGCTATGAGGAACAATTATCTAAAGAGGAGTTTCACACAAGAATAACATATTCATGAAAATAACATATTCCCTGACTCTCTTTTTTCTATCTCAAGTGAATAGTATACTTGTAAAAAATATTTCCTCCTACATATTATGTTCTTTAAAATTCAAATACATGAAAGAGTGTAAAGAGCATAAACTTTGGATTACAGGAGAAAAAAAGGTCTTATCTTGGATAGGAATATCTTCTTCCTTCAGTTTTATAGCAATAAATAAGGCTATTAATACATATGTGTCAAATTATTTTAAGTATAAAAGCAAGGATATATAAGAAGCAAAGTAATTGCATGAAGGAAAGCGTTAGAACTCACGGCAGGTTTCTTACAGAAGAAATCCAGTCTTCACTCCATCGGGAGAATAAGAGATGAATAACATAAATGAAGAGTTCTGTCAAAAAGAATCAAATAATCTTGAATGTTCTCCTTAAACAAAGAAG
>JADRCD010236221.1:0-16115 GCA_019843815.1 Montemys delectorum
TTTTGTTCTAGAGCTTTCAGGTGTGCTGTCAAATTGCTGGTGTATGTTCTCTCCAGTTTCTTTGGGAGACACTTAAAGCTATGAGTTTTCCTCTTAGGACTGCTTTCATTGTGTCCCATAAATTTGGGTATGTTGTAGCTTCATTTTCATTAAACTCTAGAAAGTCTTTAATTTCTTTCTTTATTTCTTCCTTGACCAAGTTATCAAGTAGAGTGTTGTTAAGCTTACACGTGTATGTGGGCTTTCTATTGTTTATGTTGTTATTGGGGAGCAGCCTTAGACCATGGTGATCTGATAGGTTACAAGGAATTATTCCAATCTTCTTGTATCTGTTGAGGCCTGATTTGTGACCAATTATATGGTCAATTTTGGAGAAAGTACCATGAGGTGCTGAGAAGAAGGTATATCCTTTTGTTTTAGGATAAAAAGTTCTATAGATATCTGTTAAATCCATCTCTTTCATAACTTCTGTTAGTCTTACTGTGTCTTTGTCTAGTTTCTGTTTCCATGATCTGTCCATTGCAGAGAGTGGGGTGTTGAAATCTCCCTATTATTGTGTGCCATGCCATGTGTGATTTGAGCTTTAGCAAAGTTTCTTTTATGAATGTAGATGCCCTTGCATTTGGCACATAGAGGTTCAGAATTGAGAGTTTATCTGGGTAGATCATACCTTTGATAAGTATGAAGTGTCTCTCCTTATCTATTTGATCACTTTAGGTTGAAAGTCAATTTTATTCGATATTAAAATTGCTGCTCCAGCTTTTTTCTTGGGACCATTGGCTTGGAAAATTGTTTTCCAGCCTTTCATTGTGAAGTAGTGTCTGTCTTTGTCACTGAGGTGGATTGCCTGTATACAACAAAATGTCGGGTCCTGTTTATGTATCCAGTCTAATAGCCTGTATCTTTTTATTGGAGATTGAGTCTATTAATATTAATAGATATTAAGGAAAAGTAATTGTTACTTCCTGTTATTTTTGTTGTTAGATTTGGAATTCTGTTATGTGGCTATCTTCTTTTAGTTTTGTTAGAAAATTGCTTTCTTTCTTTTTCTAGGATGTTTTGATTATTATGAGACAGGAGGAATTTTTTTCTGGTCTAGTCTATTTGGAGTTCTGTAGGCTTTTTGTATGTTCATGGGCATCTCTTTCTTTAGGTTAGGGAAGTTTTCTTCTATAATTTTGTTGAAGATATTTCCTGGCCCTTTAAGTTGGAAGTTTTCATTCTCTTTTATACCTATTATCCTTAGGTTTGGTCTTCTCATTGTGTCCTGGATTTCTTGGATATTTTGGGTTAGGATCTTTTTACATTTTGCATTTTCTTTGACTGTTATGTCAATGTTTTCTGTTATTTTCTGCCCCTGAGATTCTCTCTTCTACCTCTTGTATTCTGTTGGTGATGCTTGCATCTCCAACTCCTGATTTCTTTCCTAGGTTTTCTATCTCCAGGGTTGTCTCTCTTTGGATTTCTTTATTGTTTCTATTTCCATTTTTAGATTCTGGATGGTTTTGCTCATTTCCTTAACCTTTTTGATTGTGTTTTCCTATAGTTCTTTAAGGGATTTTTGTGCTTCCTCTTGAAGGGCTTCTACTTGTTTACTTGTATTCTCCTGTAATTCTTTAAGGGATTTTTGTGTTTTCTCTTTAAGGGCTTGAACCTGTTTACCTGTGTTCTCCTGTATTTCTTTAAGGGAGTTATTTACTTCCTTCTTAAATTCCTCTATCACCATCATGAGATATGATTTTAGATCCAAATCCTGCTTTTCCTGTATTTTGGAGTATCCAGGACTTTCTGTGGTGGGGTTACTAGGTTCTGATGAAGCCAAGTAGCCTTGGTTTCTGTTGATAAGATTCTTGTATTTGCCTTTCACCATCTGTTGATCTCTGGTGTTAGATGTTCTTGTTGTCTCTTGCTGGAGCTTGTTCCTCCTGTGGGTCTGTAAGCCTGTGTCAGCACTTCTGGGAGATCAGCTCTCTTCTGTTAAGACCTGTGAGTAGAGAACTGTGGATCAGCTGTCCCTCTTAAGTCCTGGGGTCAGAGTACTCCCTGGAGACAAGCTCTCCACTTGCAGGGAAAGGTGCACAGAGGGCTGTGAATCTGCCTTCCCTCCTACGTGTAGAAGGAGGTAGAAAGGATCTAGTCCCAGCTTCCCTGCCACTTCTGAGGCCTGTGCCTTCTGGCTGGTCTTGCCTTAGAAAGTCACTGGAGAAAAAAATGTTGATCTCACCTGAGTCCCTGGGTCAGAGCACTCCCTGGAGACAAGCTCTCAGCTTGCAGGAAAGGGGCAGAGAGGGTTGTAGATCTGCCATCCCTCCTAGGTGTAGATGGAGGTAGAAAGGATCCTGTCCCAGCTGCCATGCCACTTCTGAGACCTGTGCCTCCTGGCTGGTCCCACCTTAGAAAGGAGGACCCACTTTTTGAATGACAACTGGTACTGTCACTGTGTCTGCCCTATTACATGGAACAGACAAGAAGCAATCTTCTTTGAGACAACTAAGTGTACAATAATCTCATCTATACAATCTCATGATTTATATAATGCTAAAAAATTTCTGACATTCCCTGATATCATTAGATTAGAGGGTAGGGTTTAAAGTAATGAATTGTTAAAAAGTGCAAGCATTTCATCTGTGATCATGTATTTTGATGGACAAGCTCAGACAATAATGAAGCATACCTTTGGGTGTTTCCGGGGGGTGGGGGGGGATTGATTATCTAAATGGGTAATACCTATACTGAGTGTGGGAAGTACCATTTTTTATGCAAAAGTCCAAAGATAAATAAAACAAGAACAAAGAAGAGTGAAAGTTTGGTGAGAGCATTTCCCTTTCTCTGCATCTTGGTGTGTAGAGGTGGGAGCAAGCAGTCTGACACCTCTGCTGCCATGGAGCCACCCACCATTAGCCCCTCTCCACCATGATGGATTGTATCCCTTCAAACTGTGACCCAAAATAATCCCTTCCTCCTCAAGTGTTTTTTACTAGTATTTTGTCTTAATCCTTTAAAAAAGTAATAACTACAGGAAACATAAAATTTCCCTATACTATTGTTGGGCAAATAAGTTTTCTAGACTTAGGAAATCATGCTCAAACATGAACAGTTCTGAAAAACCCACACGTGGTCTATATTAAGGAAGAAAAGAATAGGAAAAACAATAATTAGTTAAAAATAACACCCAAAGGGCATTACAATATGCCTTAAGAAAGAAATGTTTGAAGAAACTGGGTGAGAAATAAAAATAACCCAGACTCTGGTTGTGGTTAGGAAATGCACACAGAAGACAGAGGGAAAAAAAACTAAGAAAAAATAAAGTAATTTGAGCATAAAAAGCAGAACAAATGAAATTACATCATAGGAGAAATGAAGACAAAATTATGAAGATCTAAAATGAAGAGAGAGTTTTTAAGATACAGTCAGAAAAATAAGAAAGTGAAAATGCATGTAATTGGAAGGCTATAGATCAGAGAGAGACACATAGAAGAATGCAATTGTACTGACACTAATATTACTGAGGAAAAGAGAAGAGAAACCATTTCCAGATCTGAAACAATGTCTATAAATCATTATGGGGGATAGATTGGAGCAAATACTTTGAAAGGTAACCAATGACTAACTAGAAAAGTAATAGGCACCTTATCAGAAAGAGAGGAACATAATAAATATAAAATAATTTCTGAGATGCTGGAGAAGTGGCTCAGCAGCTAAGAGTACTGTCTGCCCTTCTAGAGGTCCTGGGTTCAATTCTCACCACCCACGTGGCAGATCATAACTCTCTGTAATTCCAGTTCTGGGGCATCTGACACTCTCATAAAGACATACATTGAGGCAAAAGATCAATGCACATAAAATAAAAATTAAATAAATCATTTAAAAATAAAATATCTGAGACTTTCTTGGAAATTTTTAATAACTTGATTTGCATGAAAACAAACAGATTTATACTCAGTAACTCAGGAAAGATGCTATGGAATGGAGAAACTGGAGATGTCTAGGTGATGAAGAAAAGAATTATATGACCTATTATAGATATTTTTCAAGAAGGTATGTTATTGAGGGAATAATTCAGAGAACAATATAAATGATATGCTTGTTTACACACATTTCAGAGAGAAAATCCAATTCAAATCCAATTCAAATCATCCACAATCAAGAAACCAACCTAAGCACACATGCAAATTTAGAGCACTACCTACCAAAGACACACACAGACTGAGACCTTCCCAACTGCAAAATTTAAAATAAAAACACAATATTGAGCAAAAATAAATGGATTCTAAAGTCTAACAATGCATCTGGATGACAGCTAAGTCATATAACAAAATATGGCACGGCATGTTTGGAAGAGAGAAACAAAGACAAAGCAAGCGAAGAATGAAAATGAGGCAAACATTGTGTCGCAGCATTAATAAAGGATGAGTTTGCACAAGAAAAAAACATGACACGGGAAAAAAAAAATCTTTAAACCAGTAAGACTGATGGTGAATATCAAGAACGCTGATCCCTAACGTAGTGTTAGAGTGTACAAAAATGTATAGCATAAAAGGTTGATGTAAAAGAAAGTAGGTTGAAGAATTAAGGATCAAGTCAATTCCCTAACCCTTTGTCAAGTTAAAATAGAATAAATCCAATACTTAGACTCCCAGTCATCCAGGGAATCCCTCCACTGTTGATGTAGTCTACTCAGATTGTTCCCAGATCATCCTGTTTACTCCTGTGAACATGGCATCTACGTTTCCACTCATTCATCTGTCTAAACTCATTCAACTAAATTCAACTGTCTACCCTACCTTCCACTTCCAGAAATTGATTCAATTACACATCCACATCCTGCTAACAGCTAGCACGCAGTGCAGCTCTTCCAGCATCCTCTACATCCCTCTTTGTGTGTCTGTCAACTTCCCAGCTATGGCTTCACTCCTCTGACATTCCTTGCCTCTTTAATCCTTTGCAGTCATTCTATAACCTACATACATGAAGATGTTCTTACTGTGTGATGAGTCACATGTGATCTGGGAGTTAATAGTAGTAATTAAGACTAGAATAAAAGAACCTGATATGTGGCTCAGCCAAGACAATGAAGGAAAGTGGGAATATCTGGAAAATTGCTGCCAATGCAACCTCTAGCCCTTGTGAATTTATTCAATAAATTACTTAATAAAATTTGACTTGACAATGTGTTAAGTCAATGTGCTCATCTACATTCCTGACAAAGCATGCTCATGACAGATTCCCACATAGCTATTATGATAGCCTACATCTCAAGGCCTAGTTTTAATAAACATGGAATTGAGGAGGTTTAATATTAATATTTTAGTGCCAAAATCATTTGTATTGATTCATCTTTCCTCCAAGTATTTTAAGATGAAAATAATTTGTATCGTTAGAACCAATGCAGAACAGGATGAAGACTTAAAGGTTTATGAAGTGAATTCTCAGTTAGTGAAAAGAAAAAGGGCATTTCAAAAATCACATTCAGCCGCGAAAGAATTTCCATATAAAACAAACAAAACACCTAGATTCAAGTCCTAACATAAGCTTCTACTTTCCACATCCATAAATGACTCAAAAGTGTGGTGATTTTTCTTCTCTTTACGATGTTCACCACTCACTGGATATTCTGAAAGTCCCTGACTCACAACTAAATTTTGTGAAGCACACAGAGTTCTTTAGAAAAATAAACTGCCACATAATAACTCTGCACAGGATTTATTGATGTGTTTTCCCTCTTTAGTAGATTCCCAGGATGCATTCCTTACCACCCAGAACCATTCACCTTAAGAATGGAGCTACTTCCACTTCCCTTCCCTCTGCAGCTTCTAATAATGTGGTTTTTATGTAGCCAAACTCCCACTGATTCTAATCAGTCCAGGCTTTGGTTTTAGTACCATGTTACTGATAATATTTCTCAGACATTGCCTTTTCAGTATGAAGCCATTTCATCCATTCCCTGCTAGTAATGCTAAATTATGCCCCAGAGATATGTTTCTAATAATGCCCCATTCTTCTTTTCCAAACATCTATAACACTTGCAATGCAATAGCAATTTTCTCACAATAAAAAGTAAATACGAGGAATTTTACTCTTTCTCAGATTGCAAAGAACTCTGTTGAATGGAAGTTATTGCAAGATGTATTCCCTCCAGGAAACAGCTTACATTTATAGTTAACATCCCCTATACCATGCATCGTTTGAAGACCAAAATTACTCAAGAAATGCAATGTTGAAACAGAGCCATCACTTAGGAACTTTAAGGTAGATGCTTCATTTCATTAGAAGCTTTTTCTTTAAATTGCCAGTATGAGCTAATATATTCCAACATATGGATTGGTTTATTACTCTGATAGAGGTATTTGGCTCCAAAATGAAAGTTTGCCCCCAACTCGATTTTCATATTTTCTTTCAAGAGTTTCTAAAATCCCACTGATTTTAAAGAAAGGCCTCTTTTGGGAACAGATGTGTATCAGTGGGAATTAAGCAGACATTCTAAGGCTTATTATCAGGAATATTTTTCTAAGAAACATATAAATGAATGCGTCTATTCCAGGAAACTTCCCCCAGAAATGAATCATTGAAACTGCCTACAGAGGAGAATATTGTTAACAGTGGGTAAAACGTGAATAAAGGAATTATATACATCAAAGAGAATCAATGACCACATCCTCACCACAGTAGGCAATTTAGAAAAAAATTAATGGGAATGATGCAAACATTTTCACAGAGTGAACCTTCCAGGTGTGCCCCCTGGGAGTCCTACAAGGAGCGCAGATTGAGGGAGACATCATCCAAATCCCTCCCAACTCTCACATGCCATGAGTTTATGATTTACTGATAATTGGGAGGCAACACCACTTCCCATTTCCTTGTGTCATAAGCCAGACTGAAGAGAGAGAGGAAGAAATAATATATGCCCATATATGCAATGCCTTTGGTACAGCAAGACCCTGAAATATCAGTGGCCATTCAGAGAAAGGAAAAAAGGTGGAGAAACCTGCCAAAGATCCAAGAGTAGGCATGAGGCCTACTAAAGATGCCTACCTTCTATCCACAGAACAGACTTTTCCATTTATTTCTGACAGGAAACTAAAGTTCAGAAAGCTTTACATGGCTTGCTACAGTGTTAGACCTACTCTTAGAGTATGGCCTGGGTAAGATATAAAACAATGAACACAACTCTTAATTTTTATACAAGATCTTAGGCTGGAGTTGCTCTATGGTTAAAGAGTCCACAGAGAGCATATCTGATTCGTAGTGAGTCTTTAAATGGATATCTCATGAATAATACCTAATAAGTTACTGAACCTTTTTTTATTATTTTTAGTTTAGATATTTTTCTTTCCAATTCTCCATAAAAACCTTTGAAGGGGATTAAGTACTCTCTGTGCTGATTATCTTTGATTCTAAAATAGAAGCTCATGAGTATGACCCAATTTACAATCCTATTTTCCCTGAAATACACAATCAAGAAAGGGCCAGTAGCATACCCTAGCTAACAATGCATGATGGCCATCAGTCCATTCATTTGTCTTCTTTAAATGAACTGATTTTCAACTGTCTTTCTGTCTCCATTCAGTTACCAATCCTGAACATCTTCCTTTCTTCTCCCACAGATACTATTATAATTAATATGTCCAGATTGACCCTCTTAATATTGTCTTACATATATATAAAACACAATAAGAAAACTAAAACATAGTCATATTGTAATTTTATATTGCTTGGAAAATTTTTCTGGAATATATAAGTGGTGAAAAAAAAATAGAGTGGAGGATTGGAACACCGTTCCTTCCATCCATCAACTATGTGTATGTACATAAATGTGTTTAAGTTTGAGTGGGGGGGGCAGGAGCATTGTTCCAGAAACATATATTTATATAATTTTAATATATATTAGCTAGTTTTGCTTAGCTGTGACAAATACCTAAGAGAATAGCCTAAAACACAACAGATTTAGACTCCTGATTTTATAGGACTTCAGTCTGTGTTGACCTGGCTCTGTAACCTTAGGAAGAACTTCAGGATAGCAGGCATGTAGGGTTGTTGGATGCAAGAAGAACTTAAAGAATAAGGAACAGAGAACTACATATAACCTTGAGAAAGATACCCATCATGACCTACTTCCTAGACTCTACCTGCTAAAGTTTCTACCAGATCCCAAAATAGTACTGCCAAGCTGTAGAACAAGAATTGAATATATAAGCCTATGTGGGTGGGTGGAAAGCATTTCATATTCAAACTGGAACTCTCTCTCTCCCTGTCCACAAAGGCTCATAACCATCTCATAACAAATTATTCATTTTGTTGATCCCCAATGGTCACCAAAATCTCCACAGTTCCAAAGTGATTCATAAGCTAAACTCTTATGCGTCCTCTGACACTTAGCTGCAGCTCCAGTGTAACAAAGGTCAGTTATATATTTCCCCAGTTTCATTGGCACAAGATATATATTCCCATTACAACAGGAAGAAATGAGAGTAGATTTAAAAAGAAACAAAAAAAGGAGCAGGAAGAAAGCACCCCTGAAATCCAGAAGAGCAAATATTAAATCCTTCAGTTTCCTGTCCTGCTTTGAGGGCTCATGAGGTCGTGATGTGATCTCCAACAGTCTCAAGCACCCCACCCATATTGCCTTGAAACCTATAGCAATATGACTTTCCCTTTGGCCAGCTCCACTTCATTGCCTGAAGCATTCCTCTGCCGATGTTATATTCTCTGCCACCTTCACCTTCCTGGGTCTCTATTACAGCTTAGGCTTTATCCTCACAGTTTAACAAACTATTAATTCAAGGACTCCTGAATTCTTATTCTACCACATTTTCTGGCCACCCAGGTCTTTCTCAAAAATCTCAGTAGAAGACTACCATGACCCTGTAACTTCTTCATGTTTCATCACTGCAAAATCAGTACCACATGAATGACACCAAGGTCTGCTACCAACTCAAGCAACATCCACGTCCCTGCTGATCTCTGCTGCTGCATCAGCCTACAAGTGAGTGCAGAGATAGCTGAGCACAGAGAAATATATCCTGCAGAAAAATGTTCTGAGATGGTTTTAGGCCAAACAGGATGTGCTTTCATGGTGGTGTTGCTTCAACTCCTGAGGTGCTCTTGTGGGATCATTAGTACTGCTCTCATGCAAGATACTTGGCTTCTTTCAATGACACTAATCTCTTCTTAAACCATGACTTCTTAGACTCAACTTCACACAGACTTTCCTGATCAAACTCTGGGTTTTTCAAGTTATCTGCTCAGCATTTCTTTTTTCTCCTAGTCTCAACAGTCATCAACAGCAGCCAGAAAAACAAGTCTCAGAACCTGAATGCCTAGGATGCCTGGGAATTTTCTCCATCAAGCTAATTGAAATATGGCTTCGAACTCAATATACTTCCCATGAAATCTTAGGGTGCAGACAAAATGTGCACAACCTCTTTGCAAATATAGCACACTAACAACCTCTAGTCTAAGGCCCATCAGAAACACCATGAACCTAGCCTTCAGTGCTTGCATTCCTATCAATATTTTGCCTTCCAAGCTCCCACCATAATCACCTATAAAGCCATGCTTGTAGCATCTGAGGCTTTCTCTAGGCCACTCTTCCAAAGTTTATCAAATGCTTCCTACAAATCCATTCTTAAACCTTAAGAACCATAGAGTGAGATTGGATTATGCAATGGTTCCACTTCTCTACTGCCAATTTTTCTGTATAGTTACTTTTATATATCTACGGCTAAAATACTTGAAAGGGCAACTTAAAAAAAAAGAGAGAGACATTCACTATGCTTACAGATTTAGTCCATGGTTGCATGCTCTGGGTACTTAGGTCGAATATAAAAGAAGCAAGCATGGGTAGTGTTGGAAGTTCTTTACCTCTTCAAATGCAAGAGGCAGAGGATGAGGACCAGGGACCAAGTACAACCTTCAAAGTAAGCTCCACCTCCCAAAGTTTCTGCCGTCTTCAAAAGTAGCACTACGATATGAGGGCTACACCTTTACCACAGGAGCCTGTTGTATATTTAAATTATAGCATACTGGTATATCTTTGTTCTGGCAGATGTGTGTCATGCTATGTATGCATCTCATTTTTTTATATCTTAGTATGTTTGTAATATAACTTCAAGGTTTTTTTTAACTAACATTCCTTTTATCATATATTTACATTTAGGTTTACCTACACTCATATTTGATATGCATTTAGTTTCTAATTTGGTATTTTCACAAACTATGCTATGATGAGTACTCTGAAAATTTGCATCTTTACATATCTGTAAGAGCTTGTTTTATTATTTGAAATAGATGCAATTATTAAGGCAATAACTTTCAGAGATATCCATTCTTTATATATTCCTTTGAAAAATCAAAACTATGGGCTCCCTGGTTCTTATTAATTAAAGACATCTTGGCTAAAGCTGAATAGGAACACTTGTTGGGCAGTTATTGTGCAAACTACCATAGATTTGTAGCTTTAGTTTCTTATTGTTGATATAGCAAATTACAGCACAAAATGTTTAAGCTCTCATTTCTGACACTCAAAAATCTAAAATATGTCTCCCTGAATTGAAAACAAAGTTTCAACATCAGTACAACCCCATTCCATCTAGAGGATGTAGGGTGGACCTACTTCCTTGCTTTTGCAGTGGTCCAGAGCCTTCACACATTCTTTGGCTTTTTGCCTCCTTTAGTATTCAAAGCCAATAATTTTCTGAATTGTATCATACTGGTACATTTCTACTACCCCTTTCATCTTACTAATGCATATAGGGTTCATCCAAGTAGTTCAGAAAACTTCCCATTTTGAAGTCATCCTAATTCATGGGTAAATGTCCATGCAATACAACATATCCTATGCTCTAGTGATAATTACATTGATGAGTTTTGGTGGTATGGGTAGATTTAGTCAACATACTACATATAACTCATTCATCAGGCTACTAGATTGTCTTTCCTACAATATCTATAAATTGTTCCTCAGCTACAAACATATCATAAATTGCATTTATGATTTGCATTTAACAACAGCTCACATGCCATTTTAGACACCAATCACAAAATTTTTAGTATTGAGCAATGAGTTTATTATTTGAAACATTTATCATTTCTAAGGGACATATTATTGGTACAAATCTTAAACTATATAGACCTGATCCAACTTCTCAACTTATATGTTTTATCAGTGGTTCAGAAGGGTTAAATATTTGAGTCATGTTGTCAAAATATTTTCAGTATTATGGCTAACAGTTCTTGCTGTGCTTTGTTTTTTCTTCTTAACCAAACTGAACATCCCATTTGGTGATTACACCAGCCATTCTCACAAGCATGCAACAAAACAAGCCATCTGCACTGATGTTGAACATTGCTACTTTTTCTTTCCTCAGTGTCCAAGAGTGTAATTTGACAATGTTACATGAAACACATCATAATCCCATATTCTACAGTTCTACAAAAAAAAATGTATCAAGATTGTTCCTTTGTGTTCTTGCTTAATACTCTCATCTTCATACTTACCTAAATATTAATTCAAGAGTATTATTCCAATTTTCTAAGAACCTATCTGGTTATATATGGAGACACCAAAGCAAAGTTATCATGATTTAGATCTTAAATGACAGGTTTATCACTTGAACACTTGGTTCCCAGCATAATTTGGGATGTTGTACAGTCTTTAGGAGGTGAGGGCTATAGGGCAGAAGTGAGTCACTAAGTGATCATCTGAAGGCTGTCATCTGGCCCTTAGTAATGGCTGCTCTCTGTTTCCTGGTCAACCAGTATGTGAATAACTATTGCCTTGAGCTCCTGCTGTCATGTATGGGGCTTCTTCCACCTACACACCTTCCTACCATTATGGACTGAAATCTTTCTGAAACCATGAGCCAAAGTAAACTTTTCCTTCATTAAACTGCTTCTGTCAAGTATTTTGTGGCAATGACAAGGAAAGTGACTAATACAAACATGTCACTTAGACACACGACCAACCTGGCCTGCTCTACTGCCCTGCTACACCTACATCATTCCATCTTTTCAATATCTTTCACCAATCATCTTTCTTCAGCAACACTGAGACATAACTTCAATATAAACATTTGTGTTTATTCTCTAACTACAGAAATTCTATAAAGGCAGACATTCATATTTCTGTGAATCTTGGATAACCAATGACCTCAGGTTATCTGGAATAGAAGATGTTGCTAAGATGTTGGACATAAAAGTAAAACTAACTCTTGTACAAAGGAAGTAAGTCAACTCTATCCTTACCAGGCTTATTAATCCTTTGCACATCTCAGTTCCAGTCTCCTCCTTCTTCCACATATCCTCACCCCATTACTATCCTGTGTTCCTTATGCATATGACTCTTCATGTCGTTAAGGACAAGATTATCAAACCATTCCATTTAAATTGGAAATGATTGTCTATACAACAAAGAGTCATCCAATAAAAAAATCTCAGCTGACTGCCTGCAATGAGAGTACATAAAGTAAAACTGACTTAATGAATTCATCACAGTCCAGGAACTGGTAAGAAACATCATTTTATTAGCATGCTGACTCTGAAAGGTGGGTTCTCTTTAATCAAGTTCTCAAAGGTAGATATTATACACCAGAAAGACAATCCACTCTTTTATAAGATCATAGCCATCAGCGTTTCGGCATGCCAGTGTCTGCTTCCCATGAAACAGTGACATGAAGAACCAAATTATCATCAGAAGGATACTTCATTAATGCTTAATTTTAAAAGCACAGCTGTCAAGCAGGATAGCAATCTGATCCATCAGCCTGATTGCCACAGTATGCCTGAATAAATAGCTAAATGGAAAGCTAAACGATCAAAAGATATTCTTGTCATTATTATCCAGAAGAAGAAATACAGATAAGCCTGAGAAACATCTTCCTGAAAAGGTTATGTGAGGAGCTGCCTCACACTCCAGGAGCTGCCATCTAGAGAACCGCCAAAGATATAATTCTAGAGGGACACTATGCTCATGTTAGCATGCATTCCAAATGGCCACCCATCACAGCCCGGATTAGAGAGGAGACATATTGTCCTGTACTGCACTTACAAAATACACTGTAGTCGGTTCTAAATTGCTTCATTCCCTTCTTTAGAATGTATGTGTGTATGTTGTGCGTGCACGCACATGTGTGGTGTGTGTGTGTGTGTGTGTGTGTGTGTGTGTTTATATATAAAATTTCTTGCCTTGTGTACCTAAGCTTGTGACACTTTAAATAAAAAATGTCAAGAGACTCCTAACCAGGCACACTCCCCTTTGCCATCACCAGGTTTAGGCTCATTAATTACTCCTCTTTCCCTATATTTCATTCCCCTACTCTACTGACCCCATTCCTATACTTGGGTGTAATGCTTAAGTCGCCCCTTTTTGATCATTTAAGTGTCTCTCTCCCTCATATTTTCCTCATTCTTTTACAGCTGAGATCCTGCAAAAAAAATGGCCTTTAAAGGCTTCCTTACTTCTTTACTACCCAGTATATCTATCGCATTAATGTCCCTCCCTTTTGAATGGCAATGGGACTTAGCTAAATAGAATCAACAGTGTCTCACTACTTACCTAACACAAGTTAATTATAAAACCCATTCTCCGTGACCTTCATATCTGCCACTTCTAATTCTCTTCAGCCTCACCTCTCATGTCATCACTCAAATTACTTTACTTATGGTCTTCTTTTTGTCCTTAGTATCTTTGCTAGTCTCCTAGCCTCTTCCAGGCTGAATCAATCTGTGATCCTACTGTCCTCCTCTTCTTATCTCTCCATTTTCTTTAGACCACCTCACCCTCCAAAGACGATTTCTGTGTGATTATGCCAGTATTCATATGCCCAACATGGTTTTTCTTAGCTCTAACCTGTGTACCACACTGCCTCTGAGGCACTTTAATCTGTATGTTTCCCAGGTACTGACATCTTAATCCATCCAAAATTGACAGTGCTTTCTCTTACACCCTCAAATCTCTTCTCTCTCTGCTTTGCTGTTCATAAAATTTCACACACCTACAAAGTCCTCAGCAGTAGCAAACATGCTTTTTCTCCTGACTGACGCTCATTGTTTTCCACCCTCCGGGGATCTGCTGCACTCTCAAATAACTTTGTAGGACAGGATATAGGACAAAGCTTTCTTGGGTCTACTAATGTGTAGCTAACATGAGAAACTGTCACATACTCATTTCTGAACAACTCCAGGGGTTCAGGTTATATTTCGTGATCTCCTTCATCTCCTCAATGCAGCATCTCACAGCTACTCACCCCTGAGATGTAATTCTCAGATGTGACTCACAAACAGGCTCCTTATGACAACTTTATTAAATTATCTGAAGCGAGGTGACGAGCAGGCACATGTGATTCATATCCTTGAAGAAAAGGTGAAGAGAACCACAGCAGATGAAGAAGATGCCTCTAAATTCTCCAAATATTCAGAGTATAAGCTTTGTGCTACTGATGTTCTAAAAGGATTAAGACTAACACAATGGCTTTTAGTGATCGCAAAATATGATGTGTTTTCTGAGGTTACCTGTGATGTATCACCTTTTATATCTTACTGCGTCAGCCAAACTATTTCACTCTGTAATGTCAGTTTGACTGGAGATGCTATCCATGCTATCCAGGCAAAAGTCATCAAGACATTAAAAAAAGCATTCTTTTCAAAGTGAAAAAATGTAAAGTATCACACAGGAACTCCACCAGCCCAGTGACTTGGGTTCATTCTGGTCTGTCTGAGCTAGTGTCCAGAGTAGACCTTGGGTACAAGTTCCGCAGCCAGTCCCACAACACCGCCAGTCCCACAACACCGCCAGTCCCACAACACCCAGGGGAAGCTCTACGACCAGGTGATCTAACAAGCTCAGGATCACAGGATCCTAGAATCACAGGATCACAGACACAGCTTGACTCTGAGGAGTTCTGACACAACCAAGATCACAGGAAGGAGAGGCTCCAGTCAGATTTAGCAAGGGCAGGTAGCACTAGAGATATCCAGATGGCAGGGGGCAAGTGTAAGAAAATAAACAACACAAACCAAGGTCACTTGGCATCATCAGAACCTAATTCTCCCACCATAGCAAGTCCTGGATACACCATTACACCAGAAAAGCAAGATTCAGACATAAAATGACTTCTCATGGTGATGATACAGGACTTTAAGAAAGACATAAATAGCACCCTCAAAGAAATACAAAAGAACACAGGTAAACAGCTAGAAGCCCTTCAAGAGGAAACACAAAAATCCCTTAAAGATCTTCAGGAAAACACAATCAAACAGGTGAAGGAATTGAGCAAAACCATCCAGAATCTAAAAATGGAAATAGAAATGATAAAAAAAACAGAAAGAGAGACAACCCTAGCCATACAAAAGCTAGGAAAGAAATAAGGAATCATAGATGCAAACATCACCAACAAAATACAAGAGATAGAAGAGAGAATCTCAGGGGCAGAAGACACCATAGAAAACATTGACACAACAGTCAAAGAAAATGCAAAAAGCAAAAAGCTCCTAACCCAAAACATCCAGGAAATCCAGGACGCAATGAAAAGACCAAACCTAAGGATAATAGGTATAGAAGAGAGTGAAGACTCCCAATGTAATGGGCCAGCAAGTATCTTCAACAAAATTATAGAAGAAAACTTCCCTAACCTAGAGAAAGAGATGCCCATGAACACTCAAAAAACCTACAGAACCCAAATAGACTGGACCAGAAAAGAAATTCCTCCCGACACATAATAATAACAATACCAAATGCACTAAATAAAGAAAGAATTTTAAAAGCAGTAAGGGAAAAAGGTCAAGTAACATATAAAGGCAGGCCTATCAGAATTACGGCGGACTTCTCGCCAGAAACTATGAAAGCTAGAAGATCCTGGGCAGATGTCATACAGACCCTACAAGAACACAAATGCCAGCCCAGGCTACTATACCCAGCAAAACTCTCAATTACCATAGATGGAGAAAACAAGATATTCCATGACAAAACAAAATTTACACAATATCTTTCCACAAATCCAGCCCTACAAAGGATAATAGATGGAAAACATCAACATAAGGAGCAAACCTACACCCCAGAAGATGCAAGAAGGTAATCTTTCAACAAATCCACACAAACATAATTCCACCTCTTACAACAA
>JADRCD010236221.1:25341-39456 GCA_019843815.1 Montemys delectorum
TGCAGACAGAAGAAACATGTCTAGTTCAAAAATGTGCTTGCTATTTCCAGCAAGACAATATGTAACTGAGGAATAAAATTTAAAACACAAAGTTTATGTTAGACTGTGAAAGGGGCTTCCTTCGGTTGCATGGTGCTGTGTTATTTAACACACACTGAAGGCCTCTTATACTTAGTGACATACATTAGAACTACATAAATCCATGCCTTTGAGGACACTTTCTGCTTCAGTAGTACTTAGCATCCAAGGAAATTTAGCACATGACTGCTATATGCAGTAAGAGAGGACAAGAATAAGATGTCCTTGCCCTACATGTTTACTCTGAAATAATAACTACCTCAACTCATGCCTTCGAGAGATTAAGAATATGGATCGAGCTAGTCACAGAGTAATGAACAGTATGAATAATGAATACTATGAAAAGAATTCTGAAAGCAAAAAAAAAAAGATTCCCTTGAAAGACAGATCTCATGCTGACGAATGAGAAGGGAGGCTGACTGTTAATCACAGTTCTGGATTTAAAAAGACATTTAATTTTTAAAATAAAGAAGATACCCCCCATTTGGAAAAGCATAGCCTTCATACTACTTCTATTCCAACCACCACCACCCCCATACAAAACTTAAGGAATTGGCTTGGATTAAGAAAAAAGAGGGGAGTAGTTCTCAGCAAATACCCAGGAAGAAGCTGTAGAAGCATAATTGAGATGAGTTGATGAGGAAAGTACCCATCTGTCTCGTTAAGGTGCAAGTCTTTCCAATCAGCTTCAGAAGTCTAGACACCCTGCTCTCCCACACCATTCTTAAGGCAAGAAATGGCCAGCCCTAGTATGCTAGCCATCTGTACAGCCTCGTTTATATGAGACAGATGACAGGCAAACCAGGAGAAACTTACTAAGATAGGATACAAAGAAGATTTTTCAGTAGATTCTCAGAAGCCTAAAGCTACACAAAATCTCAAAAGTCAAAATTATATCCAATGTTTTAAACCTTCTGATATATATTACCATGAAGTACAAAACTCTGGGTGTGTTTTGAGCTCGTTTTGAATCCAAAGATCACATGGTTCTTAATGCTTTTGTTTCTCTATATTAACCCAGTACTTAACATAATAAACTTAACTTTTAGCATGGTAAAACTATCATCCTCCTGATTTATTCTAAATCCCTCAAGCATTTGCACAATGGGGCTTTTATCTTTCTGTCTGTGTTCCTCAAGAAGTGTCAGTTCTTTTCAAGCTACTTGACTCTTTCCAAATGTCTCCAGAAGATCCCATCAAAGGAAAAACATTGAAGTTCTATTTATGTATTTATGTTTCCCTCTGTGGCTCAGCTATTGCATATGGCATGCTGTTTTTTCTTTTTCTGAAAAAAAAAAAAAAAAAAAAAAAAAAAAGGCAAAGGAATTGCAACAGAGAAAACATCCAAAATGTGTGTCCAGACTGGATTTTCATTTTGGCAAAATGGATAGTCCACCATTTCTCTATAGAACTCAAGGAGATTCTCCTCAAATTTTCCATTTTCATAAGGTATATCATTTTTAATTCTCCTGATTCTCTATCTGAGCTTTTCCTCTGAGTGCCCTGATATCTTCCAAACCAGAGATGTGATCTGGAGTGCTAGGGAGAGCAAGAGAGGGAAATGGCAGTGTCGGATGAATAAGTAAGGTTGTTTCTGTTTCACTCAGTCTGAACAGAGAGAGCAGTAGACCATCATGGAGATGAGACCCTCAGTCAATGCCTATACTAGTTTAATATGAGTATAGTACTAGTTTTATACTAGTTTTAAAATGTTTTGACCTATGGTTTTTCCTCTACTCCTCACAACAAACGAGTGCCTAGTGGGTATGGAGCTCATGATGGGAATCTCCATAAGCTGAGCTTTCTCCCTTCAGTCACCACCAGATCCTTCTGCCTAATGAAAGATCCAAGGACTTTGATGATCATGAAAGTGTTTTGAAAGGAATACAAGTGTGGCAACTTGGGTTTGTCCCAGTGGACAGACAGCCTGTTATGATATCCATGGCCAGTGGGCTAAATCCCAGTACCAAAGCCAAACTAAGCACGGCCATATATGCATGATGAGATGAAGCATCACTGGCTTTTCTTAGGTCCAAGATAGATATAAAAATGGGATGCTGTTCATCTATCTAGGATGCTGAATCACTGCAATAATGGTACAATATTTTTTTTCAGTTTTTCGCATAAAGAAACAGTGGAAGATATTTGGTATACATGGAGGTAAAAACACTAAAATAGGGGTTGTGGGTACCTACAGATATTACATTAGTAGTCCAATTGTACAGCATTGGGAGAAAGCTCAATGATTTTCCCAAGCATCATAAAAGTAAACAGAAATTGATAGTAACAACTTGCCTCTCATATGTTTCATTCTTATGTTCATAATTGGCTTCCACTTTAAAAGAAATTTCATGAGGGAAAAAAATTAAGTGAAATACTCTTTGTTGTTAAGAACATAGAGAACACTTAAAATTAATGGATATTCATAATCGTTTAACAACTTTTCCTTAATGATATCTTGAAAGGAGAATTAGTACCTTCAACTTCACTTTTCAGAGAAGTAACTGAAATATGGAGGTTTATAAATTAATGCATGTGACAGGACTCGAAAGAGTGATCAGTCTCATAAAAAAAAATAATAGTATAGAACCAAGAAAAGTCTATATGAGTTTCAATGCATTTCAAGATTTTCTTTTCTTATTTTAAACATTCCTCGTCTTTGTGAAGGTGTCATTTCTTAAATCAAAACCTATGATCTGATGCTTCCAACAGAGAGGTGGGGAGTTATATAAATCATAGAGCAATATTCTCCAACTAAAACTCCACTTTAATTATACACAAAGTGGAGGATTTCGTCTCTCCTACTTTTTTCATTTAAATAAAAACAAGATTTCACTGAATAATTCTATTCTTTTCCGTTATGCTTATATTCATTTGTCACCTCAGTGATTGGAAGCACACTCATTCTTGTTTTTAATCTAAAGTTAGTGACTACTGTGCTTATGAAAGAAGAAAGTTCAAATATAGATGATGTATTCTTGTTGGCTGCAGCTTTTAAGACCACAGCATCAAATACGAAAATATTACTTTCATATTCACTCTAACAATACTCTTTATATAAAAGAATTCCAGGAATATTATCCAGTCTTCTCTATGTGAATATTCTATTGAAAACTAGGAAACTGTCTGGGGTGATAGGGGAAAGAATTAACTTCCTGTAAACTCTTGCACTAAAAAGTGATAAAATAGTGATTGCTCAAGGCAGTTGAACAAAGCATACAAAACACAGAAAACACAGAGAGCAAGGGGAACCCCTGCTCTCAGAAATGGACACTACAGATCTTGTGGTCTTTTGTGCTCTTACAGGGCTTCAAGATTCTATCACATTTTCTTGACCTTGGACAAAGCTGGCATTTTTGATGTTGTTGTTGTCAGCATATCTAGAAGGTACTTGCTAGTTATTAAGATGGCTTGGCTAAAAACAAAGGCATCCTGGGGTCTAGTGGAATGTAGCACAGAGCAGAATTGACAGATCCATACAAGGATGGAAGCAAGAAGGGTTCTAGAAGTCCTCATCTACATACAAAGCCTGATGTGACCCCAAGTCCTTTCTCCGTGCCACTTTGAAAGGCACCAGCACAACGGCCCTACAAGTTCTGGAAAGAAAAAGAGCATATAGTTCATCCTGCCTGTACTGCTTGCTATATACCAACCTCTACCTCCACAAAGAGAATTTCCTAAACCGGACAACTTTTCTTTTTTTTTTTTTTTCCTATAATTTTTTTTCCTTTCTTTACATGTCATATGATTTCTCCTTTCCCAGTTTCCCCTCAAAGAAAAAAAAGACCAAAAAAAAAACCCAAAAAACAACAATAACAAATCCCTGTTGCCTCCCTCCTCCCCCTGCTTGCCACCCTACCCTCTCCCACTTATTGGCCCCAGCATTCCCCTACACTGGGGCACAGAACCTTCACAGGGCCAAGGGCCTCTCCTCCCATTGATGCTCGACTTTGCAATCCTCTACTATACACATGCTGCCAGAACAATCAGTCCCACCATGTATAGTCCTTGGTTGGTGGTTGAGTCCCTGGGAGCTCTCAGACGAAAATGTGGGCATTTCATTCCTTCTTAAAAGGGAGAACTAAATACCCACAGAAGGAGTTGCAGAGACTAACTATGGAGCAGAGACTGAAGGAAGGACAAGCCAACCTGATATAGCTATCTCCTGAGAGGCTCTGACAATACCTGACCAATACAGATGTAGAGGCTCACAGCCATCCATTGAACTGAGTACAGGGTCCCTAATGAAGGAGTTAGAGAAATGATCAAAGGAGCTGAAGGGTTTGCAGCCCCTTAAGACAAACAGACAACTTATCTTAATCTAAACTCAGACAAGTTATCCTTGTTCAAGTTACCCGTAGTTTCCTATTGCCTATACAATAAAACTCTAGGTTTTAATATATCTACTACACATAATTATTATTTTGTTTTATCTTTGCTTTAGTTCAGTACCTAGTCCTTGATCTTTTCTATAAGGTATAGTCCTTGTCTATACCTAATGGCTCTACTTAACCCTGATGGCCTACCCTTTCCTGCTGCATTTTCTTCACGATCCAGTTCAAGTCCTAATTCCTTTGTGTAGTGGCTATTCCTGGTTGTCAACTTGACTACGTCTGAAATGAATTACAATCCAGAACTAGAAGGCTCACCTGTGGCCCTAATCTGGAGGCTGAGAGATACAAGTTTCTGACCTGAATCTTGGCATGGAGATCTTGAGGAATAGTGGCTATGAATCCCACAGGATTAACATAGAAAGCTCTATGAGTTCAAGGTCATCCGGGGTTAAAGATGTGGTGGCACACACCTTTAACCTGGGCCACACTTTTTGCTGGAGACATATATAAGGACACTAAAAGAAGGAAGGCTCGCTCTGCTTCGCCTGCTTGCCTTGTGGGACTGAGCAATTGCTAGATCCTTGGACTTCCATTCACAGCTGCTGCCGTGACTGTTGTTGGGAGTTGATTATTGAGAGTTGGACTACAAACTGTAAGTCATCAATAAATCCCTTTACTACATAGAGACTACCATAAGTTCTGTGACTCTAGAGAACCCTAACTAAGACACTTTGCAATCTTCCCTAAGCCCCTATACCATTGTCAACTCTGTAAGCAAAGATTCTTGCTCATCACTGCCATTCAGTATTCTTCCCTGATATATTCTAAGATTATAATTTTGCTGAGGGTGATAACTGTATCTAGCCAGGTGGAGCACTTGAACTCAGGAGGCAGAGGCAACAGGATCTCTGAGTTCAGGGTCAGCCTGGTCTACAGAATGAATTTCAGGACAGCCAGGGCTACACAGAGAAACACTGTCTTGCAGGGGTGGGGTGAGACTATATCTCATGCAATAGTTCTTCCTTAAGCAGCACAGTGCCCAGTAGATGGAAATAACAATAGTACAATATACTTGTAGAATACCGTGGGGTATACACAACGCCTTCATAGTCAGTTCTCAAGGTAACCAAACTCTTTCCAACATTATTGCTGGGTCTCAGTCTTTCCCCAGCAGGCTCATACACCATGCATGCATCATGTATCCTCACTACTCTTTGTTTGCATCTCATAAATGGCAATCACTCAGAAAAATAAGCTTTCTTATAAACACATCAGAACTGAAGGCAAACCTTGGTCTTCCACCTTTAAATTTAATGACCTTCCTATCTAAGTACACTGCTTCCATATCAAGTATTCAAAGCATTGTGGCTTTTCCCCACAAATATTAGTAGTATAACCAATTCCAAGAGCTTGGTAGGAGAGCTGATGTTCATGAAGCAGTATACGCACCTGTCAGGTCAAGGGCTGGAAGAGATGAGAAAAGGTAAAGCCATAGCAAGTACATAAAGTAAGCAACAAATGACAGCTGTAACATTTAGAAATCACCAAATTCTAAGCTATATGGGCTTGGGGAAGTCACTTTTCTAAGCTTCCAGCCATGTGTCTCTAAAATGTGTGTTTAATAAAATTAATTTCAGTGGATTTTCTAATTCCAACATTTGTAATTCTGTTTATTCCCTAAAGAAAGAAATTTTATAATCTACCCTTACCACTTTTTGAGCCATCAACAAACATGTTTTCATTCTCTGCCCCACTTTTGCCCCAACTTCATGCTGTCATACAGGAAGTTCATGTCTGTCAAACACACAAGAGCTCCTATCATCTCAACTGCAGATCTCTACCTGCTTCAGCTTTCCCTCTTGTCCTTGTTTCCTTGATCTGAAACAAGTATCTATGGCTTGTGAAAAATGGTACCACACTTGAGACCATAATCAATACCCAACTAAGGAAGCTAAGCATGGTTATTATTCAAAATGTTAATAGACATCAAATGAAGTGGAAGCTGAAGCACCAAGAATCATATTCCTCTTTGGGAGCAATTACTAAAGAGTGGTGATTATATGCCTTGAATGTTTCAGATGCATGTGGTTTTCTTTATAGCAGAAGTTCTACCTTAGTAGACTCACAGTTTCTTCTCCTAATTCTGAGTCCATGCTTTATATGTGAAAACAACATGGAACTCTGGCCAGCTGTGTAGCTGTTTGGGACAAGCCACTTAATACTTTTACACTCAGTAATTCCATCTACTAAATAAGGAAAGAGGATGGTTAAGAGAGTTTTTAAAGTCATTTTTATTTATAAAATAAGTTTTATTTAATAATAAATATTATAGACTAATTTGTAATAAACCCTTAAATTAATTCTGTAAAAATCCAAATCCCAAGTTTTGACTTATTTTTATGGACAGTTTCTAAATACTGTAAAGGTATTAGATGGTATTTTCAAAATGCCTGTATAAAGTTTAGTGGGTACTAAGCATAAGGGCTGTTTTTTAGCCTAGACAGAGAAATTAATCTAAATTGTCATTTTTGAGTCTTCCTGTCACCCTGACCCTAACAGTGAAATCAAGCATCGGGCCCTATGAGAGATACTTTCTATTCTTCACAAGGTATTTCTCCTTTACAACCCCCAACACCATGTCCATCACGTTCACAGTTGTTCTAACTAACTTGGAACCCTGAAATATGACACACTCCCTTATAGTTCCTCTTTATTCTTTGCACAAAGCACTGTGATCTTTTTGTGTGAACCAGATCCTGTGCTACTGCACTAAGTACAAAAGTACCATTCCAGCACTGTCAACAAATACATTTTGGGTGTGTGTGTGTGTGTGTGTGTGTGTGTGTGTGTGTGTGTGCGTGTGTGTGCATGTAAATATAAAAAGTGAAAAGAGATAAGAGAGGGAAGGAAAGAAGAAAGCAAAAGAGAAGGGGAATGGGCGAGAGAGTGTGTGTGTTATTAGTAATTAGTCTTGATTTCTATCACCTAAAAGAAGTTATGAAAGAAGATGAGATATATTTTAGTTGACATATTCAAACATTCCAGTTCATGATCCACTAGTTCCATTGCAATTGGCCTGTGATAAAGTAGAACATCATGGCAACAAGAGCCTATGACACAGGAAGTGGTTCATGGTAGCTAGGAAGCAAAAAGGAGTAGAGAGATCATGGAGAAGGGACCATCATCCCACAATGAAACACTGTCTCCGGCCAGTCTCTATCTCCTAATGGTCGATTTAGTATGAATTCATTGATGGATGAAGTCATTGATTAGATTACTGCTCTCATGATTCAATCATCTCATCATAACATTATTTGTTATGGGGGACTGAGTGTTCACCACAAACACTTTTTGGAGGATGATTCTCATTCAAACCATGACATTAATATAACTAGGATCTAAGGATACAGAGATAAAATATACATGATACTGCCCCTCAAGAAGATCATAAGTGAATAGAGTAGAAAGCACACAGATAACTTCAGGGTAGGGGATAGAGCTGCTGTTTGTCTAGAACTAAGATCAATTTTTCAGCACTGCCTGTAACCTCATTTCTCCTCAGGCCACTGAATGATCTGCTTGAGATGTTAGAGCAAAGGGTACTAGCCTCATCCAATGATACAGGGATGAATTTTTCTACCTTTTAAGTTGAAAGAATGCAATGCACAATATTTGGCAAAGTAAATTCAACAAACTATAGGGCATTTTACTAAATGCTAGTCAGAGGTTTACAGATACAAAACTAATCAATACTTTCAAAGATTTTAAATTCCTGAAAAAAAAAACAGATACAAGGATTCATAAATTAAGTAAATATACACAGTCCTTTGGGAATATACAGAAGTAATTATGTTGAGAAATATAGATAGAAGGAAAATGATATCCACTTCCAGAAATAATGTTATCTATGAAACAAATCTTGAAAGTACAATAGGAATATATCAAATAAACACACACACACACACACACACACACACACACATTTACTACTCTAGTTGTGTTTGTAAACCTTAGAGAACATGGCCTAAAACTATGGCAGACTAAAGTCTCATGCAATAACCAACTTTATTCAGAGCAACAGGCTACTTATGTTCTGACCATTAAGAGGAAATCACATGAGTAAAGTGTTCCACCACAAGGACAAGCCACATGTGGTGAGAACACATATGTTCTTTTCCATAGAGGCATATTAATAACAGCAGCCGGAGTGAACTCACTCCTATCTGCTACACCTGAGAGAATAAAAAAAAATCCGCATTCCTAGATCAATTCTGTGTTGTGAAGAAGCTGAGATTACAAGTCTTGTGTCTTGTTTTCTTGTAGTTTTCTCACAAGCACTTACAAATCTCTTCACACAACTCCATTCTTGGCTCACGTATACACACACACACACACACACACACACACAGAGAGAGAGAGAGAGAGAGAGAGAGAGAGAAAGAGAGAAACTTTAGGAAGTAGCAGGAAAGATGAGCCATAGGGCTGAAGATGTAGCTCAGTGATTTAGTATTCATGAAGCTCTGAGATGAATGTCCAGCACAAGGGATGGGTATTACAAAAAATTGACTTGGCTCAGAAAAATTACATCTGAGATACTTGCCAAAAGAAGAGAGGAAAAGTAAATCAAAAGGTTAAGTTGAACCAGTAGGGGATAGGTGTTGAGATTTAGATATAAAGTGTCCCATGTTGTTGGCCACACTTATAGTGGCCTTGTAGAACTGGACTTATAGACCTTACGGACTTATCAAAGCAAACAACAGAACAAGATTATTTGAAAATTTGTTTGGCCAGAAAAGGAGTCAAATAGGTACCTAGGAAAGTGTGGTTGCTGAAGAGATACTAAGAAGGCTGAAGGGATTGCTCAGTAGGTGAGCACATGCTGCCCTTGCTGAGGGCTGAAGTTCAATTCCAGCATTCACATGATGGTTCACAATGGCCTGTAACTCCAATTCCAAGGCATCTGATGCCCTCACTATGCAACTATTGTTGTACTAGGAAAGGTTCGAACCCCAAAAAGACCACCAAGGAGCCAATTCCGATGCAATCGCATTAGGGTCTTTCAAGCTTGGGCTCCCTACCAGCCCTGACACAGCAGGAAGGTGGAGCCCTGAGCCTAGTTTTAGGCAAGCAGTTATAGAAGCAAGAAAGGGGTATCTGCTTGGTACACATCTGATTTGGGGGCCATTATGGCCTTTAACATAATTGGCTGGTACTGGGAGCCAAACCATAAATTTAACTTCTGCTTTCCTCCTGATCGGTGGTTGTTAGGAAGTGAAGTACCAGGGGCAGGCTTGTAATCTGCGGGTGTAGATTTGTTGGAGAATAACCTGGAACTGGTGCTAGATGCAGGTTTGTGGGGGGTGGAAGGTAACCTGGAAACTGGAATTAGACACAGGTCTTGTTAGGGGGTAGCCTGGAAACTGGGGCTACCTACCAGCCTATTAGTTAGCTTGAATTCAACCTTTGGTGATGCTCTCTAAGATAAAGTCTAAATCCAACAGATTTGGCCTCTCACCACTATATGCCTATTTCTGGGCTATGATCACAGGATCCTTTCTATTCCCATTACCATTATTATCAGGAACTTAAGTACCCTATGCCAACTTCCCATACACTGATGGAGTAAATAAGCTGAAAAATGTGTAAGCTTGTCTACAAAACTCTGGAGGGCAAACATTACCATTTTTTAGCTTTGTTGAAATAAAACTGATAAATATTGCATATGAAATATAAAAAAACAATATGTGTATGTGCTGAAGACTTTTACGATATACTTAGTAGCTTGCAAGTACACAGTGCAGTATCATTGCATGCAGCCCATGTCCAAAATTTATGCATCCTTCATAACTGAAACGTAACTGCTTTCAAGAACACCTCTGCATCTCTCTTACATTTCTGGCCCTTGCTACTATTCTGCTGGGGTTTTTTCCTCAGAGTTTGACTTTCTTCATAGCCATAAAGTGAGAAACAAAAGAAGATGAGGAAGGATCCGATATCCCATACCCCAGTGACTTGTAACTTTAAAGACCTTTTAAAGCTCTTTCCCTTTTGGGAAAAAGCCTATGCCTGGTGGGCTCTGGGGGATTTTCAATACTCAAACTATAACACCTGGGTTCACAAAAGGGTGCCTAGTGGTAAGGGCCATGGAGCATTCTGGTGCTGAACTAGGCACAGAACCTGTCCACAGGAGCCATACTTGACTAGACTGGCTTAGTTCTAGAGTTACAATCAAGATTGATGTTCACCTCACACTGCTTCTGCTACATACAGGGCATCCTCCTATGTGTTTTTCTGCTAGGGATGAAGCAGGGGAAGAGTGGGCAAGCTGAAAGTGTTCTCACCTGGAGTCGTCAGCTGTCATGTGTTCTATGCATTGATAGTTGTTCAGTTGATATTTCTAAGAGAAGCCAAGTCTTAAATGCTCGTCTTTTACCCTATTTCACACTCATTCCCCCTGGAATTTTTTATATTTTTTAATTGATCTAATTTTCCACTAAGCATTCACTTCTCCCATTACTAACAACTCAAACTGTGATTTTTAGTTGCTATAAACAACCTAAAGTTTGATGCTCAGATCTATGGCGTGACACAAATCTATATCAAGAAGTAAATGAAAAGGACTTTGCCCTTTCTCGGGAAACATGACTTGTGTTTCAAAAGTAAAAAAAAAAAAAAAAAAAAACCCTGAGGTTCCACGAGAATATAAATCCCTTCTTCATGGTAAGTTAAAGCTGTGGTAAATCCAAAGCATGACCTCCTGATTACAAATCCAGAGTTATTCTACTCCCCTGCCCCTGGCATGAGTTAATAAATTCTACCCCTTTCTGCTAAGAGCATGTTACTCCCATCTGTTACTATTTCCCACTGATAATGTAAACACCAGGCCACCAACATCTTATCAGCTTGTATTGAGCTGTTTTCGTAGTCCCGGTAAAGAATTTGAATCTGTGTTTCCATACACTTTCAGCCAAACTGATAGCACAATGTTACAGTTGACAGGATTTAGGAATACATTTTGCAGTGATGGAGGCAGATTTCTCAATGCAAGCCTAACTAAAATCAAATTTATGCCTGAGCATGTTGCTACTCAATGTTCAGTCCAGCAACATTAACATTTCTCAGGAGATTCTTAGAAATGCAAGATCTTGGTCCCAAATCCAGACCTGCGGAATCGGAATCAGCCAGTTAAGGTGCACAGGCGATTCCTATACCAATAAACTTGGGGAAGCTTTTTCCAAGACCACAAGAACGCCAAGCAGAGCTCCCAGCTGCAGAATGACAAGTGTGTTATAGTTGTGCAGAATTAAGTATCTTCTTAGATCTCAGCAGAGCTGGTTATGTCATTACAACCCAGCTCATTCAAAGTCATAGCACCAACCCCCCGCAGCCATGTGATGTTCTATGCACATCTCATATGCCATAAGAACACAGGCATGGATTTCCTATATGTGATGCTACACAGAAAATACTTTATGTGTCCTAAAACCCTGGGAAGAAAGTACCATCCTAACCACTATGACTATGAACAAGTGTCAGAAACAGGAGCTAAATTTTTATACAGTCCTTTCAAATCACAAAACGTCACATAAGCATCAAGTGATTCCAGCAGGATTCTATAAATAGGAAATCTACCCCTTTGTTTGAGGACCTACCTCTTCATATACTAGGAGACTAGCTGGTATTATAGCTGACAGCTTTTCTGGAAGTGGCGTTTACAATAGGTTGAGGCATCTTTTTATCCATAGGAAACAAAAGCCACTATATTGAACTTAAAAGGGGGAGTAGACCATACTCCAAGAAAGAGAGAAAGGCAGGCTTATAAACTGGACTCTTATATTTTGCTTTAAAAAAAAAAAAGAAAAGAAAAGAAAAGAAAATGCACTTCTTACTTCTTTCCCAGAAAGGTTTAATTTTGCATTCTCGTTGGAAAAGGAGTATCACTAAAACTAAACGCATGTCAGATTCCCTCGCAATCAAGTTCTTTGCACAGCTAGGCACCGCGCCCGGAAGACTTGATGTGCTCAGGCATTTTCGTTTCATCGAACGCTATACCCTCTCTGCCTATGCAATGCAAACTAATATAGTGATCACCAGCCATGTGTGGCTATTTAAATTTAAATCTAAATTAGTTGACATTAGAATATAGAATTATTAAAATTAAGCAAAATGTATAAATTAATCCCTAATTCGAACTTCCTACTGCTTAATTTCTCGGCTGCTACATATCATTAGTGCCTGACATGATGCTAATCCAGATACAAAATATTTTAATTTCCATGGAATGTCTTTTGGAAAGGAGCTACTCCATACTTTCTTACTACACAATATTCTTCCCCTAAACTCCTGCATTAAAAAAAAAAAAAAAAAAAAAAAAAAAAAGACTACTGCTTTATATGACTGTTCTCCCTATGGATAACTGACATAAGACCGATTGGCTATATTTATCAAGTTGCTGCTGATTAACAAGGTTCACTTACACTTATAAGATCAGTGAGACAACTTCACATTGACTCTTAAGAGTCCCTTCCTTCCCCCTTCTCCCATGTTTGGGTTGAGACCCCTCTATCATTGCAAAGAGGTCACGAACACAGAGCACATTCCAGGAGAACTGACCCACATTCTCCTTTTACACTATATCCCAAGGCCATTCCCACCACAATGGCAGTAGAATAAAATATGAATTTTATATTAAACTATGAATTAAACTATATCCATTACGTCATTCATTGAGTTCTCACAAATACTCCATTCATGAAGTCCTCCATTCTACAGATGGGCACAGGAAACAGCTACTTCCCTAGCTGTACGCTAGCCACCAAAGGCACTGAAGTGGAGGAGACAGATACGCTTCCTTCTTGGTACTCACACTCTAGTGGGAAACGATGAGCAAGTGATTATACATGCCACATGTACAAGACGGGGGAAGTACCAAATGATGAAGCCAGAGCCCTGGCCTCATCTCCTGAGTTAGAGTTTCTGAGCAAATGATAGAGTGGTGCTTGAAAGATAAGATCACTTTTAGATTATATAAGAGAAAGAAAGAAAGAAATGTGATTGCCAAGAGTACTAACATCATAGTTCAAAGCTTTGAAACTTAAAAGAACAAAACGAGAATTAGAAAGCTCTACTATACACATGCTGCCAGAGCATTCAGTCCCATCAGGTATAGTCCTTGGATGGTAGTTGGGTCCCTGGGAGCTCTGAGGGTACTAGTTAGTTCATAATGTTGTTCATCCTAAGGGGCTGCAAACCCTTCAGCTCCATAGAACCTTTCTCTAACTCCTTCATTGGGGACCGTGTACTCAGTTCAATGAATGGCTGTGAGCCTCTACATCTGTATTAGTCAGGTATTGTCAGAGCCTCTCAGGAGATAGCTATATTTAGGCTGGCTTGTCCTTCCTTCAGTCTCTGCTCCATAGTTAATCTCTGCCACTCCTTCTGTGGGTATTTGGTTCCCCCTTTTAAGAAGGAATGAAATGTCCACCTTTCGGTCTCCCTTCTTCTTAAGTTTCTTGTGGTTTGTGGATTGTTCTCCCTGTATTCCAAACTTCTGGGCTAATAACCACTTATCAGAGAATGCATACCATGTATGTTCTTTTGTGATTGGGTTACCTGGCAGCATGTGTATAGTAGAGGATTGCAAATTCGATCATCAGTAGGAGGAAAGGACCTCGGCCTTGTGAAGGTTCTGTGCCCCAGTGTA
>JADRCD010236222.1:0-10022 GCA_019843815.1 Montemys delectorum
TCTGGTAGAACTATGTCCAATTTCCGGAGGAACCGCCACACTGATTTAGCAAAATGTTGGGTCCTGTTTACGTACCCAATCTGATAGTCTATGTCTTTTTATTGGTGAGTTGAGTCCATTGATGTTAATAGATATTAAGGAAAAGTAATTGTTGCTTCCTGTTACTTTTGTAGTTAGAGCTGGCATTGCGTTCATGTCTCTATCTTCTTTTAGTTTTGTTGGAAGATTACATTTTTGCTTTTTCAGGGATGTAGTTCCCCTCCTTGTGTTGGAGTTTTCCATTTAATACCCTTTGAAGGGCTGGATTTGTGGAAACATATTGTGTGAATTTGGTTTTGTCATGGAATACTTTGGTTTCTCCATCTATGGTGATTGAGAGTTTTGCTGGGTATAGTAGTCTAGGCTGGCATTTGTGTTCTCTTAGGGTCTGCATGACATCTGCCCAGGATCTTCTAGCTTTCATAGTCTCTGGTGAGAAGTCTGGTGTAATTCTGATAGGCCTGCCTTTATATGTTACTTTCCACAGTTAGAAATCTTGAATGGGTTGTCCTAGTGACAGTGTGTCGGATCAGCAGACACTAACTACTGGCCAGATGGTTCTGTTCTTAGCACTCATTTTCTGTTGAAATGGAAACTGTGGGTGTCCAAAATGACTGGACCACTGCTCCCCCCTCACCACGAGGGGTGGACACTGTTCACCATGAATCTGTTTGTTCTTTTCTCTTTGATGACAATGTACCCCAGGAGACATTTCTCCCCACCTCCCTTCCTTCTTGGCTCAAGAACATAGATAGGAGCCTGAGCTGGAGTAGCCCTCATAGGGCCATGAAAATGTAAAGTCCACTGTAAGTGAATTAGCAAGTGACACATAAAGGCAGAGGATCTTGGACTCAACAGACACAGGGCAGCTGGTCACTGGCTGGCTTTGCTGAGAACAGTCCACATGTTAGAGCAAAGTGGGAGAATGAGAGCCTCAGACGCACTAAGCCAGTCTTCCAAGTATGGATTTGTTAACAATGCGAAGAGAAAAAGTTCCTTTGCATTCAGACAAACTTTTTCTGTCACTTCCACGAGTCTCCAGGGTGTCCTTCATTTCTTCTTTCCTGTCATTTTGCTCCTTTACCGAGGGTTTCATTTTCTTTACAGTTATTCTTTTCTTTTTTTTTTAAAGCTTTATTTTATTTATTTTATGTGTATGAGTACACTGTAGCTGTACAGATGACGTGAGCCATCATGTGTGTGGCTGCTGGGAATTTAACTCAGGACCTCTGCCGGCCCCACTCTGCCGGCCCCGCTTGCTCTGGCCCCATTCGCTCCGCCTCGCTCGCTCCTGTGTAATCCACTGTAGCTGTCTTCAGACGCACCAGAAGAGGCCGTCAGATCTCATTACTGGTGGTTGTGAGCCACCATATGGTTGCTGAGATCCAAACTCAGGACCTTTGGAAGAGCAGTCAGTGCTCTTACCCACTGAGCCATCTTGCCAGCCCCTATGTGTTGGTATGCCTGTGTGTGTATGCAGTGTGTGGGGCAGAAAGACATGTGCCGCAGTGGATGTGTGCAGCTCAGAAGTTATGGAGTGGGTTCTCCCCTTCCAGGTTTCTGTGGGTTCTAGGATCACACTCAGGCCATCAGTGTCTCCCTGGCCCCAGATAATCCTTATCTTCCCCTTATCTTCCTATTACCTCTGGGTTACCACGGGGAAATCACTATCTCCACTTCTCCTCATACATATCTCAACACAGATAAGGATTGTCGAGATGTAAACTCACTGTGTTACAAGACAAGTAAAGTAGCATTATACACAGCATTATTTTAAATTTATTTAAATTATTTAATAAAATTAAGATATTTTATTGAAAATGTCTTCTTTTATGTTCCCTTTCAAATCTTTGTCTCCTTTTTCTTTAATCACGCCAGCTCAGTTTTTCTACTGTGGACAGCTTCCGTAGTGTGTTGCTCCAGAACTTTGGTTGGGGGAGATCCCACATATTTTGGTAACTGAATTATTAAAACTAACTTTATAGCTGTCTATAGATTCAGCCGTGTACAGTTTCTGATGTGTGTTAAACGCACCACAGCTTTATCAACTTCCCCTATTTACAAGAGTTTCTGCTTTATACATTCCATGCCTTAAACTTTTATGTTCTGTTGTAAGACTGCAACAAACATTTGTGCTCAATTATTCTCTTTCTAGTCCAGCTGTCAGAAAAACACATACACATACACTTCACCCTTCCCTTTAGTTTCTATGCCATTCTCCCTCAGGAAGGGTTATTATAGATACTGTTGATACTCCTTTAGCTGTTTAATACAGGTGCTATGATTTGTAAAGTCTAGTGTGTGCTGCTGTGGAGCTACTCCAGTCTCAGAGAGCTAACGACTCCAAGGTTTAGAAAGCTCAAGAAACTTTAGGAGGGCAGAAAGTTACAAGATTCATGGGCCCGGGCCCTAAGGTTATACACACAGCCCCCTGCTGGGGGAAGGAGCTGACCACAAGCTGAGCAGGGAGCTCCAGTGATGCGTGCGGCTTTCATTCACCATGATTGAGAGGGCTTTTCTGCCTTTTAGGGATGCAGCTACCATCGTTTTACCCAGGATCCTGCAAGTATTGAAATCCTTCTATGTTAAAGGGGGTATCCTGAGAGTAGTCTTTGAGCTGCTCTCATTGAGTTTGTTTGGCCTTTCATAGGCCCTTTCAATTTGACAGTTGTGCTTTTCTTTTGTTTGGGGAACTGCTTTTCCATTTCCATTGACTTAATTATTTCTTTTCTCTCCTTCTGCATCTCTGTTATTTTCTGGTCTCCAGCGCCTATAGCTTTTGCTCTCTACTACGATTTCTTCCTTGGCCTGTCTTCCAGGGCATGAATCAGAATTCAGTTGTGCCCACTCCACTACATACCTACTCCTTCCAAAACCCCTTGCGTCTCCACACCCATCTTCAGCTTTCTCTTGTAAGGTGCAGTTTTCAGCTCTCCCTCCAAAGCTCAGTCATCTCCAAGTGTGCAGTTATTGTTTTGTAACAGAACACGCCAAGTTCTACTACACATTAGCTCTATCCCCCCCCCCCCCGCCCATATCTCAGTTTACTAACCTGTAAGATGGGGGCAATAACAAGTTAAGGACAAATGTGCAAATTAAATAAATTTATAAAAAATTTGTGTAAACATTTGTAATTATAAGTGTATGCAATAGCAATAAACACATTCCAACTACTGAACAAATACTAGCAACTCCTATTATGGTAGAAACTGGACTCCTATTCCCTGGTGTATGGAGTTCACTAAGCAAGTAAGATATGGACTGGTTACACAGGCACACACCGAGGAGGCAGGAAGGTAACACGGGTTGAGGCTGTTCTTCCTGAGCCAAGGAGGACCTGAGACCCTCTTGACTACCTTCTAGGACAGAACTGCATGTCATTCTGTCCCTCAACATCTTTGCTTCCTCCAGCACAAACTTAACCTGTGCTGTGCTCCTGGAGCCCTTGCAGGCAGCCTCGGGATTTCTGCAGTGGCATCCTGAAGCCTGAGATTATGTCTGCACAGAGGTGAAGAGGAAGTCAGAGGCTGGATTAGTAGCTCTTTAATCCCCGAAAGGCCTCCTTAAGCCTCCTAACTTGGCTCTGCACACACCACTCTGTGCTCGATAGCCCTCAGATTTGTTTGACTGTCACCAGTGTATCATACAGAGGTGTTTGTTTTTCATTTTCTCACTAAGCATTCATCTGCTCCTATTCGTTTTCTAATGGCTAATAATTCCTTGCAATTTCTGGTTGGTCAGCTAATGGTACTCTCTCCTCTATGTGTCTGCCTCTCTTTCTGCACCTATCTTAATTAATTTACTCTTATTTATTTACTTATTTATTTATTTAGCTTTTCACAAAAGGTTTTCACTGTGCATCCTGGCTGTCCTGGACCTCACTATGTAGATCAGGCTGATCTTGAATTCTGAGCTCTGCCTACCTCTGCCTCACAAGCGCTGGAAGTAAAGGTATGCACGACCATCACCTGACTCTGTGCTCACCTTTTAAACAATGGATTTTTCTTTTTAGTGGATTTTGGACAAAAACAGTGGACACAATGGTGTTTTATAGTTAGCTTAAGCTCGGTGTATTATCTCTGACCCTATCCTCCCACTCACCACCAAGACAGGGGTTTGTTTATGCAGTATTCCTTGAAAGAGCCAGATCCACGGGTGTTATATGTTTTAAATTGAGTACTGGGTGATGATTTAAAATGCAAAGAGGGAGTTGTTGTAAAATGCATGTCTGACTATGTATGATCACACTCACTCCACCCACCCACTTTATTGTGATAACACAGTTAGTCAGAGGGCAGCAGCAGCACTTCCAAAGGCTTGTATCAAATATGCGCTTACCACCATAATTTGACTTACATAATTTATCTCAGGCAAAGTACAAAAGCAATGGCAGCCATTCTTACTCTTCTTTTTGTCGAAGGACCAAGACTATTACAGCTCACCACTGAGCCAAGGGTGCCACTTACTATGCAAAAGGCGCAGCAGTGACTGGCACCTAAGACCGATTGATCTCCCCATTACCACCATCTCCCTCCCCCACAAGCACTACTATGAAGCTATTGATTGAAGCACTGCCGATCGGTTTCCATTTTCTGATTTCGGGCAGGCCAATTAAGAAAGTGAGTAATTGTGATTACGCTGCATCAGGATCAATTACACCTGATGCACGACAAAGCACTCTTTTTGGAACACACAAAAAATAATTTTTGATCTAGCATGCTCTCATGCAAGATGAAATATAAATAACTTAGTAATTTGTACCTTCACTGCAGAAGATGTAATAATGCAAGTGTTTGTAGCAGAAAGCTAACTGCTGTGTGAGATACATTTGCTATTTTTCTAAAATTACCTTGAGAGATAGTGAAAGAAAACCGTCCCTACATGCTACCGTGTATAGGACAAAAATCAAGCATTACAGTGTGTATTTCTCCCTAACTGTAGAAGACAAAATGCAAATGTGGACCAAGAAACTATAAAAAAGTCCTTGTAATTAAGAAAAAAATGGAAAAATAAGAACACAATTGATTGCAAATTGGAAAGATAAAGGAATATTTAGGTTTTAATTTTGGTCTAATTTGGTACAAGCTTTGTCATTGGGCTCACATTGTTGAAATCATTAAAATGAATATACCTCTGGTGTTGGAAGCAAATCTATTTAGAGTGGTGTTACTCATAGCCTGTGTTCAGTCATATTGATCTGTGTTGTTTGTCTAATAGAAAAATAATAAACAATTACTAGACAGTGTTGGGAAAAGTAATCAGTTTTTATATATCACTAATAAAGCAGACCTCCCCAAACATAAAGGTGATGATCTGCATAAAATCAATGTGCATGCCACGTGCTCCTCACTGCCGGCTCCTGGCAGTAACAGAAATAACACTGGGCCTAAGATCCTAAGAACAGGACAAAGAAAGGTTTGGTACATTTCACCTACACATTTGCTTTAAAGGGTTTTGGTCCTGACTTGAAATTTTAAATCCTGACAAATTCTACCCTAAGCTGGCTAAAATTGAGATATATAAAATACCTCAATTTTTAAAGAAAAACTTCCACTTAAGAAACAAGTCAGACCCTGTATCAGAAAACATAAAGAGGGAACTCCAGGGTGGCTCTGAGAGCTGCGCGTGCTTTGCTCTGGCCTCCCAATGGCCTCTGAGTCCCTAGGCAGATACACTATATACGAGCAGAAGTCTGAAACTAGAAGACTCCAGTAACATGTGGTTATGACATCTTAACTTTATAAATGTCCTCAAGCAATTTGTAAAATGTTTTAGAAAAGGCTCAGAATCAGTGATATTCTACTCAGGAAACTCATTGTGTCTCAAAATGACAGCCTGCCTCAGAAGATGCCTGCTCTGAGATAGTCAGTAATATTATCAAACTGTTCATTTCTCCTGAATTTTTAAAAATTATATTACTAAAATTTAAAAAAACCCTAGTAATAGCCTTTTTTTTTTTCTGTTGTTGTTGTTTTTGTTTTTTTTTCAAGATAGACTTTCTCTGTATAGCCCTGGCTGTCCTGGAACTCACTCTGTAGACCAGGCTGGCCTTGAACTCAGAAATTCTCCTGCCTCTACCTCCCAAGTGCTGGGATTAAAGGCGTGCGCCACCACCGCCCAGCTAGCCTTTTTTTTTTTCAACTATGCATGTGTATCAGAAATACTAAGAATGCCCATACAGCACACAGCATATAAGCAGCTCTCCCATGGCAGTTATACACTGTTAAACAAAACGCATGTGCTTAAGTGTTTTGTCTTACAGAAAAAGCTATTGAAAGAGCAGCTTTACATCTTTGGTCCCGTATAGGCAATATAAACAGAACAAGTGAACTTACCACAATTGGAAGCTGGCCGTCTGTGTAGAGTCACAGAAGTCAATACCCACCGAGACAGTAATGGACCCCTCAGGCTCCAGAGAGTCTAAGAAAGAGGGTAATTTACACATTCAAACATGGAGGACATGAGAAAGAGGCAAAGAAACCACTCAACACTCAGGCCATTCATGCCTAAAGACAAATTTAATTATGGCTCATCGGAGATTTGAACTATGAACAGCAAAGGAAATTATAAACTCATGAAGTTAACCCTGAACATTCACCAATGGACACATTACATCTATTTGTTTGAGACTCTTCCTTATTCTTAAAGTTCACTATTTAAGTTACCATGTCAGTGGCGGGTTTCATGGCATTCCCCTGGATCATGTCTTTGTATTGGTCCATCCATTTTCCTCCCCTTCTTCAATCCTCTCATGTCACATAAACTCCACTACTCATAAACTGTCCTTGCCTTTCCCTCCTGTGGTTATCTGAATGAGAATGGCCCCCAGAGGCTCTGTCACTTGAATAACTGGTCCTTCTTGGTGGAATTGTTTAGGAAGGATCAGGAGATGTGGCTTCCTTGGAGGAGATTTGTCTCTGGGATTGGGCTTGGAGGTTTCAAAAGCCCACACCACCACCAGTTAGTTCTTCCTCTCTTTCTGCCCCTAACTCAGGGATAAGATGTAAACTCTCAGCACCACTGCCTGCCCATCCGCTACCATGCTCCCTGCCATGATGGTCATGGATTCTACTATCCTTTGGCACCGTGAGCTCCAAATTAAATGTTTTTGCTTTATAGGTTGCTTTGATTGTAGGATCTTAGCACAGTAACAGAAAAATCAACCAAGACATCTCTTAAGAGATCTCTTTTCTTCTTCCCACCAATATCCCTTTTTCATCATGATCTATAATCTTTCTGTCTCTCCGTCTCTGTCTCTTTGTGCACACACACACACACACACACACACACACACTAACAACAACTGTCTTTTCTAGAGTGGCATACAGTCATGAGCTCACAGCTATCAGTCTCATTGCTTAAGGCTATTCTTTTCTCCTTCCCATGCAGAAGATGGAGCTCAGACAAGAAAGAATTCTACTTCTGAGCCATAGCCCAGCCATCCTTTACTGAATCCCTAACACCACCTTCTGTACTTATACACACTGAGGTTTGGTCTTATTTATATCATTCATCACAGGAGTTGGCAAATCCTGTCACCTCTCAAATATGACTGCATTCACAGCTCGGATCCTCCCCATTGTGCACACTGTTAGCACTTGACACTGTTTGACTCTGTCTTGAGTGTTAGGATAATGAACTTGAGGCTTAGTGCTATGCTAATTCTGGAGGACAGTGCATGATCAATGGCATGTTTTACTATGTGAACGCTTCAAGAACAAAATGATCAGCATAAAATTATTCATAGAATGGATTTTTATAATACTTGAACACTGTTTCTGGACTTGCTGTTGTGCACTGGAAATGGTTTAATGTGAGTCCTTATCCCCCCCCCCCCCCCCCCCACCACGCATGCCAATCCTTTGTCTTCTTAATGTCTTTGGAAAACTAGGCAGATAAGCTGTAATATTCCTACAAGGAGTCCAGCTCCCTGATAAAAGAAGGGCAAAAATCCAGAGATTTTAAGGCAATATAACATATTGGTGACTAGGAATAATATTTCTGGGCCCTTTAAGATGGGCACACATTTAATGAACAAAACATTTTTTCACAAAAACATGAAAACAAAACACGCAGTTTTGTTGCATTCTTGAGATGATTTTGGAGGGTAATTAGATAAATCAAACACCGTAACTGGCTATAATCTATTGCTGATAGGGTCTGGGCAGTGTTACAGACACGGAAAAGAACTCTTTATGGTAAAAGTATTTGATCAATGCCCAAAAAATGAATAAAATATCATAGCCATAAAAATTTTCCTCAGAACAAAAAATCTACAAGTAGTACTGAGGCAACGGTATTCATATTTTAATGCCGCATTAACGTCATACGATGAAATTTATTGTATTTATTTCTTCTATTCTACATAGGCCAATAAAAGGTCAACTCATCGACTCATTATGCCAGCCAAAGGAAGCATTAATACTGTTCTACTGTTTTAACCTTTGGGTAACATTTCCAACCCAGACAACCCATACATCAGCTACTCGACATTACTTAACTAAACTAATTTTTAAACCAGGTAAAAAAGGCTAGATTGCAAGTAGTAAAAAGAAAAAAGAAATCAAAAAGATCACAAATTGGTATATTCTATAATTCCTTGGCAATATATCAAATCTGCAAAATAATCCAGTAAAAATTAGAACAGAGTACACTATTTAAGTTCTCTTAATTATCAAGTATAAAATCCTGGCATTCAGTAACTCCACGTTACTCTGGTTGCTTATGAAAGTCTACTAGACTTTGCACTAGACACCATTATTTCTCTCTGGCATACACATACAACACATGACGCTATTTACAAAAAGCCTCACAAAGCCAGGGCTCAGATGGAGAAAACCAGAACAGTGATGCTCAGTCAAGAAAGCAGGGAAAGCTTCCTGACGTTGTCCTGCGCCAAGGGCGTTATTCCCCTCAACTGTCAGAAGACAGAGCTGATATTTCAAGGCTACCATGCCAGAAATCTACTTCCCTTTTGGTTTCTTTGAGATAGAGTCTGAGTAGTTAAGAATGCTCTCCTGTAGCTGAAGGTGACCTTGAACTCTGACCTCCAGCCTCCACTTCAGGTAGGGTTTATATGAGGCTTGTTGGGGTCATAACCAGGGCTTCATATACATCCCAGACCACAAAACTTACGTCACCCTTTATGAAGGTTTTTCCTGAAGCTTCTTTCAACTACAGCTTAGGATTGTGCTCACTCACAAAGACAAAACAAAATATTTTCTGAAAATACTTAAAAATGTCAAGGGCACACCCCTACCCTTTGCTGGGCATCTGGAAAGGGCATGCTGTGTGGGAGGCCATGAGCCCAGTGGAAGCTGCCTCCTGCATGTAGGGACAAGGGCCACTGATGCTGCATCCTATGCTTTATGGAAGGAGAGATAAGTTCCCTTGTCTGTGTATTGAGCATGAGAACATCTTGATTGTAAATGGTGGTAAGAGATCAAGGATATTTAACTATCATAGATAACTACCGGCGCACAGTAAAGGACACTCCTGTGCATGAACAGGAGGACAACAGAACATATTCATCCCGTGACCCCTTTACCTCTCAAGCACACATTGTAGAAGGAACATGAAAGGGTCTGGAGCTAGGAGAGGCACTATATTCAAAAGACAGACTATTCTCCTGCTGTTAGTACACAGTAAGTTATCTACGATGAGGTGGGGAGGAAGGCTGAGCAGCAGGGCTGTGTGGAGGTGATGCCGACAGGCCAGGCCCGCCCTCTCATCATTCTGGGGTCATGACTGCTGAGACCCGATTGACTAAGGGAAAAGAAATACATTTTTCTTACATGATAAATTCAGTTTTAAAAAATGGCTGGGAATATAGCCAGGGGTAGAATACCTATGTAGGATCCCAGGAAAGACACAGTCTCTCTCTCTCTCTCCCAGGAAAGACACAGTCAGTCTCTCTCTCTCTCTCTCTCTCTCTCTCTCTCTCTCTCTCTCTCTCTCTCTCTCTCTCTCACACACACACACAC
>JADRCD010236222.1:14767-25820 GCA_019843815.1 Montemys delectorum
AAAATAGTGGTGGACAACACTAGTTTTTTTTAGTGATTTATTTATTTTTATTTTATGTGCATTGGTGTTTTATCAACACGTCTGTTTAAGAGCCCTGGAACTGGAGTTACAGACAGTGTGAGCCATGTGGGTACTGGGCATTGTGCCCTGAACTGGGGTCCTTTGGAGGAGCAGCTAGTGCTCTTCAATGATAAGCCCTGAAAACACTAGTTTTAATCGTGTAACGGTGAATGCTCTAAAGTTCAAAGTTTGCTGTATTCTAAGCAGGGGCTGTCCTCCCCAGGACTCCCGAGGACAGAAGGAGCACAGCAGCTGCAGTGGCAGGCACTACAATGAAAAGCTTCTCCAGCCAGAGGAGAACAAAAGCATCCAGGACCAGTGAGATGATCCCACAAATCTTCCCCAGCACATGTTTAAATAATAAAAGTCGTTCCTGTACCTTTAGATGGTTTGTGAAAATAAGCAATCAATTCTGCAGCCACAACATTATTTCTAAAGGAAATCTATGTGACTCATGACGCCTGTAGATACACAGAGACAAAGCACACATATTTTATCAGTTTATTACAGTAAGCAAATAAGCGTGGAATGAGAGAGCACATAACTGTCTACTTAGTGCTTACTGAAACATTTATAAGAGCTGTTATCTCCCTAATAACAGACAGACAGCGTGCGATTTTAGAGAAGAGAAAAGCTTCATATTTTTTAACACTTCACTAAAAAGTAACTGAAGAGTGTAAAATGAAAAATACTCTGTGCAGTTAGCAGGTAATGGACCATATTATCAACTCAAGTTAGATTTATAGGGTACAAACTAGTCACTAATAGTTATTTTATGACATAGCATGTCTGCTTTTTCTTGAGATTATTAAGATTAAAGTTGTAAAACTTCTTTTGAACATAGCTGTTCAAAATGATTGAATTATAAAATCTGAAATGAGACTTGAAAAATAAAACACAGAGTATCAAGTGAGTGGATTATACCAGGCCCCTCCAGCAGCCGCGTTACTATTTCAGAGGTGACATCTCCACATAAAGCTTTATGAAAACGATGTTTTTCAGCCTTTTATGCTTTAATCTGTATTTAGTTACACAATCATCTTTAAGTATTATCAATCTGTTCTGTTTTTAAATTTCAAAAAAAATGAAGAGCTGTAATCTATAAGCTGTTCTCCTGTGTCTTGTTTTCTTTGGCTTATTTTATAACAGTGCCTATTTAGATTTGACTTATAGAGCGATGAGGTAAGGAAGTGCTTGTAGGCAGAGGTAAGCCACATCTTTTACATTAGTGCTTTTTAAACCAATATGTTTCGATTGGTAAGAATTATATGGCAGAGACCCTCAATATTGCATTATTTACCTAGTAAATATAGAAAGCGAGTCCGTTCTGGCTCCAGCTCAGTGCACTCAACAGCACCAGTATAAGACTTTACCCCTACCTGGACACACAGAGTCAAAGAAATATACTGAAACCTTCCAAACAAGATTACTTTAAACTAATGTTTGTTGTCTTAAGGACAACTTCTTACGAATGTACATCTGACTGATGTAGAAGGTAATTGTGATAATTTCCAATATTTTGAATAATGAGCACAGATTAAAGGCTTCTTCATTTATTTTTGTAATAATCAACACATCTTTTTTTTTTTTTTTTTTTTTAAATCTGTTTGGAAGGGCTGGAGAGACAGAGAGAGCAATAGTTAAGAGCACTATTGCTCCAGCAGAGCTCCTGGATTTGACTCCCAGCATCTGCATAGTGTCCCACACCATTTATTTAAAACTCCAGTTCCAGAGGATCCAAAGCTTCCTTCTGCCCGCTGTGACCACCAGGCATGGATGTGGTACACAGACATACAAGCAAGCAAAAGACTCATGCACAAGAAAGTAAAAATAAAAAAATGTCTGCAGGTAGGCAAGCCTGGACATACTTAATATATGTATACTTAATGAATTCATTAATATATGCATGCCAGCTGACAGGCACCATCAAACAATGCTTATTTTTGTGAATTTTCACACTAATGGTTCTAGTGTTTTTAAATGGTTATGAAATTAAAATAGTATTTTATATTAAACATTTGTAAAATTACATTCTAGTATCTAAACTCTTTATTAGAACAGCCGCTCCTTCCTTTCCCCTCTCTCAGGCAGTTTTCCGTACCAGGCTGGCATCATGGGGTGGCTACAGTCTACAAGGCTAAGGTACTCGCTATAACCTGGGACTGATTATAACCAGATCAACTCAGTGGTAGAGCACCTGCACTGTGGTCTCATCCCAAACACTACCTATAACAGCTCTGGCCCTACATATTGAGTGTGTCGGTTTGCACTGATTTTGTAGAGGGAGTTTACAACATTCTGTGCTTTCCTTTCTCCAAAGACAAGGCTATAAGCATTATTAACAACACATTTAATTAAAACAAAAATCTGGTTAGTACAATCTTGGCTATAGGTTTGCTGTTCATGGTGTTCATTCCTAACAACTCCAGGGCTTCAGCATATTGAACTACGAGATGATCCGGCAGTTCCTGACCTTAGTTTGTTTATATGGTGTACTACATTTTTGGATTTATGTACTGTGAACCAAACTTGCATCTCTAGGATGAAGACTAGTCAGTCATGCTGTATGCTCTGGTTGTGTTCCTGAATTGGGTCTGCAAGCATTTTGTTGAGAGATTCTACATCCATGTTCTTCAGAGAAACTGGTCTATAGATTTGTTGTTCTTTACCTAACTTTAGTATCAGGGTAATAGTGGCTTTGCTAAATGACATTTTTTAGTGCTCCTTCACCTTCTGTTTTATGGAAGAAGTTAAGAATTGCTATTAAATCTTCCTTAAAAGTTTGATAAGAACTTAGCAGTTATTCTGGACCTGGACTTACTTTCTTTTCTTTTTTTCCCCCTTGTTGGGAAGCTTAAAAGTTCCAATCTGTAATGGTCTATTTAAGTTATTTTATCTTCTGGCTTTAATTTTGCTAGGTCACATGACTTTAGATACCTCTGGCTGTGTTGTTATCCTTTAGCATTGCTTTGTATCTGTGGTCTTTTGTGATTCATTGGAATTATTGGATTTTTTCCCCTAGATCTATAGAATATGCTGCAGGGGTTTTCTTGGGCACAGCATTAAACCCGTAGAGCCATCTCCATAGCATTAATTCAGTCGCTCCTTTCTGTGGGTCTGCCTCAGGGCACAGCCATCTGGAGGTGGAAACCCTACGCCACCACCAGGCTGGTGTGCTGGGCTTCAGGGAAGCACAGTTAGAGATGTGGGAAAGCTGGAGCTGGTTTGGGGGTCCCGGGGCCTGCAATGAGGCTGGGGCAGTGGGGTTCTCAGACTCTTGGACATCCAAGCACTGCTGGAAGTCTCGGAAGAGCTGAAAATGGAGTCAGAGGACCTGTAGGCAGAGAACAGTGTCTAGCCTGGGGCTAGAGGGTTGTAGGGTGGGGTGGGGAAGCTCTGTCTTCTCTCAGCGGCTGAGTGTGCTTAGCTTGGTGGCAGTTGTAGCAGGGAGCTCAGAGAGGCCTTCTACCAGGGAGATTAAGCTGCAGCTCAGTGGGCAAATGACTTCTCTATGGCTCCCCACAGTGGATCTTGATGAAAGAGACAGTCCATAGTTCTAAACTGTTTATTGATTGTTCATGGCAAAAAATGGATGCATACCACCTTCTCAGGGCCTGACCAGAGATTAAATACCTTTTGCTGGGAGGAAAGTCTGGGAAGGGAAGCTTAAATTGGCTAAGCCCTTAGGGCATCTAGGTACTGCATTAGCATGGAGAATTCTGTTCTGGGCCTATGTGACTACAGGTCCCATTTCCTTAGGAGTGTGGCACTTGTTCCAGGCCAGGAATCTGGCAGGAGTAGGGAGACATCCTGGTGTGTCAGGTGTGTGCCCACCAAGTCTCAACCTGCTCTATCCACCAAGCTTCCTGGCATGGTTTTCCTGTCCCACACCTTTCTGCATCTTCGAGTTTTCCTTGTAGAGATCTTTGGTTAAATTTATTCCTAGGTACTTATGTTTTGGGGAAACTACAATGAATGGGGTTTTTCCCACTCTCTTTTCTCTGACAGTCCACTGTTGGTATATATGAAGACTGCTGTTGCTGGTTTTTGTATCCTGTGCTTATAGATGTCAGTTTCCTCATGGAACTCTATAGTTTTATGTCATCACAAATGAGAATCTGAATCCCTCCTTTCTTATTTCTACCCCTTCCTTCTATGTCACTCCCCTCCCTCCCACCCAGGAAGGGGCACAGAGACTATGAGAGCCAAGGAGATGAAGGACACAAAGAAAACAGTGTCTTCCAGATGCAACAGAACTCACAGAGACGATGGCAGCAGGCACAGGGTCTGCACAGGTCCAAAGCCAAGCAGTGAGAGAGGGGAAGCAGACATGGGCTCCTATTACTAACCAGGAAGCTACCTCCAGCTGACAGTGGCTTGCAAAGGAAAAGTTACTTTTCTCTATTGCAGCCTCATGGCTTATATTAACCACACATAAAGGTAGGCCTCCTGCTCAATAAAACAAACTCAGTGGTATTTTTGTAGATTCTTTTTTGTCTCATATTGTTTTGTCTGTCTGTCTGCCTGTCTCCACCCCACTCCCTCTCTCCCTGGTCTGTTTTCTAAAGAAAGAGAAACAAAATGTAGAGTTGGATGGGCGAGGAGCATGGGGAGCACCTAGGAGGAAATAAGAGAGAGGAACGAAAACAATTTATTATCAATGAACAAAAAAGGACTCTGAAAGGCATGAACAAGGTAATGAGTGATTTTCTGAGCTGAAATGAAAGCATGTATGCCTGGAATTCAGTGCAGGTGAGGCCGTGTGGCTACACAGGGCGCAATCACTGAGGTCTGCAGAACAACGGAAGCTGGCAAGCCCATGTGTGAGCAGTCATGGTCTTTATTGAGTGGGTGGGAGGGACTCTAAGGATAACAGGTAAAGGAGGGCAGAGGACAAGGCGAGATGGCCTTACATAAGGAAGAGATTAGGGCGACAATGGTATAGATGGCAGGCAACAGCTGGGGGCTTTCTATAAATAAACTCATGGGTAATAGCAATTTAGACAGACAGAATTACAGGTCATTGTGGGTAAGGTCATGCTGAGAATATGTACTATAGGCCTGCAATCAACATGGAGATTCCCCAGAGAAAGGCTAGACTCTGGCACAGAACTTACAGACTATGTTGGGGAAACTGGGTACTGTGCTTTGTACGCAGAGATGGGTTTATGGTTCCAAGGCTGGCTGTTCCTCCCTGCACTCAACTGAACTATCAGTTAGGGGATATGAGTCTCCAAGGCTAAGGGATATGGCTCTCATCTATATAAAGTCCAAGGGATAGGGAAGGACATCTGAGCCCATGTTCATAGGCATGTTGATTTGAAACAATAGATGGCACCTAAGATGTCTTACTCAGTGACAGAGCAGAGTGTAAAGAGCTCATTGTATATTACATATGCCAGTCTCAGGTACCAAAAGTTACTGAGAAGTTCCTGACACTGAGCAAGGGTGAGAAATGGGTTCTCAGATCCCAAGACAGAAACAGAGACACGGACAATCACTTACTTATATACAGTCACATATGCACTCTTCCTGACTTGTGTATGAGCAGTTAAAGCCTCTCACCGACAGAGAAGTTCATCTACAGCACAGCAGCCTCAGGTTCTTTGGAGGCCAATGTGTCAAGCAAAGCCATTTGATGACCTGAGCCCTATCCAAACTTCTATCAATTTATTTTCCTATGTTAAATGCTCTCCTTAGTTATCTGAGCATTTCGTTCAGTGCATTTATCACATTCATCCCCTCCCCATCCTCTTTCCAGGTTCTCTCTCACATTCCACTTACCCAACTTTATTGTTGTTATTCTGTCCTGCCCTCTGCCCTATGACATCCAGTTTAAGAAGCCCACAGGAGTCACGTCACTAAATAAAACGGACTTTCCCTCACCCAGCAGCTATCAAGGTCAACAGCTTTTCAACTAGGTTAGTCTCCACTTCCCAGTCTCCACACTGTGAGTCTGCCTGGCTTGAGCTTGTGCAAGTCTTGGGCAGGATGTCGCCTGACTCCTCAGAGTTCATATGCTCACCTGTCTGTTGTGTTCAGAAATTCCCATTTCCTTAAAGTCACTCACCACCTGTGGCTTTCAGAACCTTTCTAGCCCATCTTCTGTGAATATCTCAGAGCCCTGATAGGAGAAGATTTACACGTCCCATTTGGACTGCGTGCTCCCAAGTCTCTGATAAGCTTGGGTCTCTGTGTTAACTGCCATCTAGTGCACATGTGCATATCTGCCTTCAGAATTTCAGTTGCAGAATTTTACTTTTATGCTAATTAAAAATGAACTCTTAGTATTTGGATCCTTTTTAGAAGACCAAGTCAGAATACCACTATTAATAGGAATGTGCTGGAGTAGTGGCATACACCTTTAATCCCAGCACTTGAGAGAAGATACAAGTAGATCTCTGTGAATTTGAGGCTAGCCTGATCTACATAACAATTCCAGATCACCCAGAATTATACAGTGAGATCTTGTCATAAATAAGTAAATGAATGAATGAATGGATGAATGAATGAATGAATGAATGGTGAATAAAGGTGACTAGGACAGTGGTTAGCACTTGGGTACTAGTATGGATGCCAAGCATCACAACTCCCTAGGCTTCTCTATCTTTCTTCCCTGCACAATGGGACTAATTCTACACATCCTGGCCATTTCACGAAGCTGCTATGGGGGCTGAATGAGATAGTATATGTGTAATTGATTTTTAAGCTCTGCAAAGAAGTTCAATAAATGGCATTTGGGGATTATTAGTAAGCTGAGTTTTCAGTCATGTTGAAGCAGCAGTCTGTCAGATGACAAAAGGTCATAAGGTTAAAAGTACATATCAAAAAAGCTGAATCATCATTGAAAAAGGCTTTTATAACAAATATTGCTGTATTTATTGATAGTGCCCATCCAAGGGCCTTTAAAAAAGCAATCCCTACCCCCATGTCCTTTCCCTCTCAGTCAGCAGTGGCTGAAGAGACTGTCTCTAAAAGGTTTCTAAATGATGTTGATGTTAAAATATATAGGATCGCCATTTAACAGCCTTTTAAAGAGCAGCCCGTGCACCATCTTTGTTAACAACGAAGGGAGGTAGGGACTGTTTTTTCAAAGGCTTTTAGAGGACGTTGTTAAAAGAATATATAGTGACATCATTTAAAAGCCTTTTAAATAACAGTCCTCCTCCTCCCTCCCTCCCAATTGTAATGCCCTTGGCTTTCATTTATTTTGTACTATGAGCTGAAAATGGACAAGCAACAGATTACTGGCTATATACTAGTGTCTGTGGATGGAGGTGATGCACTGCTTTTAAGAAGGCTGGTGTCCAGAAATAAATCCAGCTCTTCAAGAGCAAAGTTCTATGTCTACACAGGATGGTGCCCACCCACCCAAGCACTGAGCCCTTTGATTGTCTCCTCTGCAAGCTTTCCAGACAAGTTACCATACGAACAGGAGTAGCGCTGCAGCCAAACCAGTACTAGAATTTCTAGGGCGTGAATGCAGCCCATGTCGCTGCTCCCTTGTTAATGCTCTGTCCATCTAAGGCTAACCATCTCTCAGCTCCCATTCTTGCCCCAATTACCCAGCTACCACCCACCAACAGGAGGCAGTAATGTTCACTCAGGGCTCTTTGCCATACTCAGCTATGAGAGAATGCAGGCAGCACAAAGCCTGACAGGCAGGGTTCTGAGATAGGTCAGCTAGGATTAACCCTCTTATATAACAACACAAAACAGTGTTAGCCCAGAATACAAGACATAAAATAATTTTACACTTTTTGTTGTACTGAGCCTTCTCTGAAAAGAACCATTTCATTTTTGAACAATATTTAATTGATCCATAACACTCTGATGAAGGTTTAAAAACAATCTCAAAGTATAGCTCCCAAGCACAGAACACCTCAACCTTAGAACTTGATGCCTTTACTTTTTATCCAGTCTTGCACAAAGAATTCACTGTTAGTTCTGATCTGCTTAAATCACAGTGAACCACCTCTTATTTGGCATCCAACCTTTTACCTCACACTAAGTTAGATACCTAAATACCACTGAGAGAATACCAAGGCCAGCTGCAGCCCACGTCTGCCCATTGCTATACCTGCTGCCACATGCCTTACCCGAACTCCATTTTGACATCATTATTCAATTTAGGTATCATTTAACTTTTTGCATAGTCTTATGCCCCAGGTAACTAACAATGTGCTAAGCCTGAATAGCACAATCTCTCTGCATGTTTTAGCCTTTTTCTAAAACATAAATAACTTATTTTTCTGATGCCTTAAAAGCATAAATGAGCTAGTTATCTAATGAGATAAATTAATGTTTTTGTCAAAAACCTGTTGTAATTCTGATGCTGTTGAAATATGTGTTAATAGTTTCTTACACATCAAAAAATAGCACTAAGAAGAGGTGAAAATTAGTTTGCTCTGAAATTTTCAAAAGAATTTTGAGAGGATCTGATAGAGGCTATGGTTTGATTAGACAGGAGACCATAATAGCCAGGACTCCACCTGAACCTAAGATGGTCAAAGAGGACCTACTACTGTGGCCTTTAATGGCCTCGAAGAAACTTGAGTTGTCTCTAGAAGGTCAAACAGGAGAAAGGGCTAAGAATTCCATCTTTTTCTTACGTCTCCAAAAACAGAGCCATGCTGATTTTTTTAGTTTAGGTCAGTAAGACCTACTTTGAACCCCTGAAGCTCCAAGGACTATACAATTGTAAGTCTGTGGGGCTAGAGCAATGGCTCGGCAGCTAATGGTGCTTGATGTTTTTGCAGGGTGTGGGTTAGGTTCCTCACACCCATGTGGTGGCTCATCACAACCACTAACTCTAGTTCCAAGGACTCTAATGCCTGCCCTCTTATGGCCTCTGCAGGCATTGCACACATGTGGCACAGATACATTCAGGCAAAACATATAAAATAAAATTCAAAAAGATAATATATTTGCATTGCTTTAAACCATCTGTGGAAATACCTCTCATTAGTAAGAAAACTTTGTGTCTGAAACCTCCTGCTGTGCATTCTTGTGTCATGAGGTCTAGTGAAGGATGTGGCACAAATGACTGCAGAAAGTTCTCCACAGGGGCTCTGAGGCCAGGGAGGCACCAGTGTTGACCCTGCCTCCGCCTCCCGCCCCCCCCCCCCCCCCCCCCCCCAAATCCCTGGCAGTGCTAAACTCAGTACTGGCATCTACAACAACTCTCATATACACTAACTGGTGTGAATGGTTCTCAGCCTGGATATGTTTGCCAAAGGGATGGTTTTAAAAAGATCTTTGCCCTAACAGCTAGCTTTTCGTTTTAATAAATACCATGATTGACTGTGATCTTTCTGTGGTTAACTGGCAGGCACTGGGAACAAATAAAGGGATGGCCTGCCTTCAAGGTCACTGCATCTTAACCCCCTTCAGGGGTCAGGTCTGAGTCTTTCTGGCAAGAAATGAGTGCAAACTGGGACTACTCTTAGGTTAATATCAGCAGCAGTAATAAGCGTTGGTGAACTACAGAACAGGTAGGTGTGTTTCTGTGGGGAAAAGGAAGGCACTGTGGGTGGGACATGAACCGGGAATGATGCAGTGGGGCTAGACACCAGTGGGTAGGTATTACCAAGGTTATTAGGGCCCTGAAGAGACTTCCTAAAAAGGCAACTGACTGTGCTAGAGACGTCTTCTTCTGAAACAAAAACAATACCTAGGTCTGATGTTTAGCTGGGCAGTGGTGGTGCACGCTTTTAATCCCAGCACTTGGGAGGCAGAGACAGGTGGATTTCTGAGTTCAAGGCCAGCCTGGTCTTCAGAGTGAGTTCCAGGGCAGCCAGGGCTACACAGAGAAACCCTGCCTTGAGAAAACAAACAAACAAACAAAAAAAGCCAAATACAAAACAAGAAAAACACCACCAATAAAAAGCAGTCATGTTTAAGAAGGGAAAGGTTATATGAGTCTCTGAAAGCAGGTTCTAATTATCCTGCAGCTCTGTGTCCAACCTCACACATCTGTCACACATTACAACTGTAGGAATGAGTGACACAGGTGTGTCTGGGAGTGCTTAGGCAGGAAGTCCGCATGAAATTGCCATCACCTGATATGCAATGAATGCTGCTGAGAAAAGGAACCAACTTAGGTCTGTATTGATCTGACAGAAACTTGTGTGGACAGAATGGCCAATGTGTCTTGGTAGAAACTTTACACATGTAAATGATGTTAGAAAGGGTGTCTGCTCTAACTGAGCTTCTATTACAAATACAAACAGGCTGGTTTTTTCCCTACACGTTGGGCAGTGCTGGCCCCTCCCCTTCCAGACCCTCTAAATCTCTGCAGCTCGACTCCACTCTACCTGCCTACCAAGCTTCTACTTCCCTATGGTGCCAGGCACACCTGGAGACTGCAGCCAGGCTTCCTTACTCCTACAACTGAAGACAGCAATATTCAGAAAGCAGAAGACCACTGTGACATTTATTTCTTGAGCCAAGGTGTCACTATGTTGCCCAGGCAAGGCCTTGAACTCAAGCTCCTCCGGTCTTAGCCTCCTGAGCACTGGGGATTTCATGAACCTCTGCACCTAGCTTCCGAGCACATTTATTTATAGGATCAATCAACTTTGAGAAAGAAAACTTTCATCAAGAAACCATACCTCAAAAGTTTTCCTTGAAAGCAAAAGAGAACTCACTCCAGACAAAAAAGCCAAATCTGCAAGGACTAAAAAGAACATCAAGCTATACGCTGTATTCTGTCCAATCCATCCTTAGAAACAGGGAAGTGAGTTTCCCCGTGTAATCTAACACCTGCTCAGGGCACCACACTGCCTCTGACTTAACAGCTTTCTGGCTGAGGGCTCTGAAGGAAGATTGAGGATTCAGTCACATATTTATAAAGACAGACCCTGGCAAACACACTGCTCAGTCTGAGAACATATATAAGCTCATTGAAGATTGGGGGTTGGGGGGGACCTGCATCGGGATTCCCGTGTGCCTATTTATCAAAATATTGATGAGTCGATAACATTTTCTAGGT
>JADRCD010236223.1:0-24518 GCA_019843815.1 Montemys delectorum
ATCCTCCTGTAGATCATTAAGCAAACCAATGGGAAATGAAAATCTATATGACATTCCCCTCACATCCCATCAAGTTCTTTCTGGCAAGCCGAGGTTTTATTATTCATCAGTCATTCATTGTCTTGCTGTGTCCAGAGCCCACTTACAGTTTTTCACAGTGCATAGCTGTGTCTTAAGACAACAGAATGGTGTCTCAGTTCACAAAAAAAGGGGCTGTCCTTACTTCATACAAGTTTGAAATCACAGGTTTTTGCCTTAAAATAATTATGTCCCTCCTGGACACATCTGTAGCCAGACCTTGTTTGAACCCTATGAATATGGAGATTGGACCATATTTAGTCTGTGTTGTCTTTTGCTTAGAGGTGTTTGTCAGAAGTTTCTAGCAATGAGCCCAAGAATTCAGAAACATTTACCACTTAAAAGATTAATGTATCTGTGCTTTGTGTACAAAGCTGAATATTCTAGAAAGAATAATTTTCCAAAGCATGCATTTTATGACATTTTATATATTAAAGGTTTTAGTATTGTGATCTGTATTGATTTTAGAAAGCTTACATTTTATTGAAAATAATAATGATTAGTGATATGTTAGAGATGAATATCACTGATTCAAGTAGGAATAAAGTTTCTTTTTAATTTTCTTTCAAAATAAATAACCTTAAATTCCAACTGACATGTTGCTAGTTAAGTTGATCAGCAAACCAGATGAAATTGGCATAGTTAAGCAAATTCAACATAAATTATAACAAGACTATGATTTAAATTTATTTCTAGCTCATTGAACTCATTCAGCAGGAAGCTTGGTAGACCAACATGGCATGTAAGTTTTTCTTAGGTCGGAAGGTAAAACACATTGACAAAAACATGTTGTTAAATGAATTTCTTGCTGGGGTGAGATCTGGCAATAGTCACCACTTGATTTACAATTCTGCATCTGACATCAAGCCAACATCCCACATAGCCATGTAAGTGTGGAACATATACTTCAAGCCCCAGTGAAGTCATGTGCTAACAGAACAGAGAAATAAGTGTGACTGCAACAATTTCAAGCAGTCTGCATTGTCCCCTATTGTATCTGTACTTCCAGGACAGCACTGAGCATTGGAGCATTTTCTGTGTGTCTCACTACTCTGCAAAACAAGCCAGAGTACCATTCTTGTGAGGTTATTTTAGAGCATGCAGTGTATTCCCCTGAAATCCTGATTTACATTCCGCTTTCAATTTCACTTGTTTAGCTTCAGGTTTCCTCCCATTTGAAAAAAAAAAATTAGGAGCTGGCTCAGGTTTTTAAATTACCAGGTACAAGAGGAAGTTTTGATACAGCAGAGAGATCGTGAGGACCTAGAAAAGGTATGGTTATCCCACTAAGGACTGAAAACTAGAAGTACAGCAGAGACCACAACATGACGCTGCTCATTTCACAGTCCCATTGCCTTCATCCAAGCGTGACCCACTTCAGTACTGAGGACAAGAATCTCACTTGTTGTCAGACTTTCTTATGGGTTGATTGACCCCAAATAATTTGATGTAGCAGTTAAATTAACAAAAGCTTTCAAACGAACACTTTTATTTGCTGTTGTTTACAATAAATACCAAGAACATTGTTGAATATCATGTTTGTATGTTCAATATTGAAAGTATGAAGGAAGTGCACTTCCAGGGAAATAATGTAGCAAAATTCAATCAACAAAATGCTTCCTGCTTCTCTATTCTGAGCTTAATAATTTCACTCTTCTATAAGAACTGGAAGCTTGGAAGATGGAAAATACCTATTTCATTTTTATGATTTCTTTAAAAGTTATCATGAGGTGAACACGCTCAATAGACCTATTATACTACAAGGTGTAATTAATAATGTATTTTTGCAAGTGCTGAGTAGATGTTGTGTTGATATGTGTGGCAAAGCACGTGTTAAATTGATATATTTAGCCAATTGTTCCACAGACGCTCATTCCAGCATGTTGTACAAGAAAAATTCACACAATTTTATCTTTTAATTTAAAAACAAAGAAGTCATAATTTTTCTTTCACGTACTTCACTACAATTTTTATATCAGCATCCTTCAAAATGAATTGCAGATGCTTAAAGTTGACTATAGACGGTGTGCTTTAAATATGGATTTCTTCGGCTTAGAACAACCTTTCAGATAATAAAGAAGCCAAGTCTATACTCCCTCAAGGAGAACAACATTAATACTTTTTACTTCCCCTGATCTTAAAAATCTAGGAGCTAAAAAGCCACAGTAAATTTGAATTGCTTTGATGATTTGCTAACACAGGGCAGACTCATTCTGATTTTGTCAACATAACTGTCTCTCCATCTCAAGTGGTTTGATTTTACAAATTAGAAAGGAATTACAGAAGGCAGGACCAGCCAAGAGGCACAGGCCTCAGAAGCAGCAGGGCAGCCAACACAGGATCCTTTCCAGCATCTTCCACACCTAGGAGGGACAGTGGATCCACAGCCCTCTCTGCCCCTTCCCCACAAGCAGAGAGCTTGTCTCCAGGGAGTGCTCTGAAACAAGGACTCCAGTGAGATCACCATTTTCTCTCCAATGGCTTTCTAAGACAGAACCAGCCAGGAGGCACAGGCCTCAGAAGAGGCAGAGCAGCTGGGACAGGACCTTTCTACCTCAGACAACACCTAGGAGGGACTGCAGGTCCACAACCCTCTCTGCACCTTTCTCACAAACTGAGAGCCTGTCTCCAGGGTGTGCTCTGACCCCAGGACTCAAGAGGGACAGCTGATTCACAGCCCTCTGCATACTGGTCTTACCGGAGAAGAGCTGATCTCCCAGAAATGCTGACACAGGATTACAGACCCAGAGGGAGAACAAGCTCTACCCAGAGACAGCAAGAACATCTAACACCAAAGATCAACAGATGGCAAAAGGCAAACGCAAGAATCTTATCAACAGAAACCAAGACTACTTGGCTTCATCAGAACCTAGTACTCCCACCACAACAAGTCCTGGATATCCCAAAACACCAGAAAAGCAGAATTTGGATCCAAAATCACATCTCACAATGGTGATAGAGGAATTTAAGAAGGACATTAAGAACTCCCTTAAAAAAAATACTAGAGAACACAGGTAAACAGGTTCAAGCCTTTAAAGAGGAAACACAAAAATCCCTTAAATAATTACAGGAGAAACACAAGTAAACAATTAGAAGCCCTTAAAGAGAAAACACAAAAATCCAATAAAAACTACAGGAAAGCACAACCAAACAGGTGAAGGAATTGAACAATACCATCCAGGACATAAAAACAGAAGTAGAAACAGTTAAGAAATCACAAAGAGAGACAACAAAAAGAGCCATGGTGTGAGCTATGGATAGGGCATGACCTAGTGGACATCTGATTTTAGGAGAGTATTATTTAGGAAATTTGTGTAGAAAGAGGATCAAGTTACAATCTGAGCCATGGACACCAGGATATTCTGATATAACCAGTGTAGAGAGAGATAGAAGATTCAGTAAGGCAGACTGATAGTGTTGTCCAAACCTTGGAAATATGTCACTTGACTAAAGAAAGAATCCCGGAATTCATTAAAGAGCACATATTAAGGAAAAGGATTGTTTCATGCCAGAGAAATCCAGAGATAGAAATCCTAGGAAAGAAGTCAGGAAACATAGATGGAAGCATCACCAACAGAATACACGATATAGAAGAAAGAATCTCAGGTGCAGAAGATACCATAGAAAACATTGACACAACAGTCAAAGAAAATGCAAAATGCAAAAAGTTCCTAACCTAAAACATCCAGGAAATCCAAGATGCAATAAGAAAACCAAACCTAAGGATAATAGGTATAAGAGAGTGAAGACTTCCAACTTATAGAGCTAGTAAATGTCTTCAACAAAATTATAGAAAAAAAAATTCCCTACCCTAAAGAAATAGATGCTCATGACCATACAAGAAGCCTACAGAACTCCAAATAGTTTGGACCAGAAAAGAAATCCCTCCTATCACATAATAATCAAAACACCAAATGCACCAGACAAAGAAAGGATATTAAAAGCAGAGAGGGAAAAAGGTTAAGTAACATATAAAGGCAAACCTATCAGAATTACACCAGACTTCTCACCAGAGACTACGAAAGCCAGAAAATCCTGGGTTGATATCATACAGACCCTAAGAGAACACAAATGCCAGCCAAGGCTACTATACCCAGCAAAACTCTCAATTACCATAGATGAAAAAATCATACTATTCTATGACAAAACCAAATGTATACAATATATTCCACAAATCCAGCCTTTCAAAAGATAATAAATGGAAAACTTCAACACAAGGAGGGAAAATACGTCCTAGAAAAAGTAAGAAAGTAATATTCTAACAAAACTAAAAGAAGATAGCCACATGAACAGAATTTCAACTCTAACAACACAAATAACAGGAATCAACAATTACTTTTCCTTAATATCTATTAATATCAATGGACTCAATTCCCCAATAAAAAGACATAGACTATCAGACTGGGTACATAAAAAAGACCCAAAATTTTGTTGCATACAGGTAACCCACCTCAGTGACAAAGACAGACACTACCTCAGAATAGAAGGCTGGAAAACAATTTTCCAAGGCAATAGTCCCAAGAAAAAAGGTGGATTAGCCATTCTAATATTGAAAAAAATCAGCTTTCACCCTAAAGTGATCAAAAAAGATAAGGAAGGAAGGGACACTTCATACTCATCAAAGGTATGGTCTACCAAGATGAACTCTCAATTCTGAACCTCTATGCTCCAAATGCAAGGGCATCTACATTCACAAACGAAACTTTACTACAGCTCAAAGCACACATTACATTTTACACAATAATAGAGGGAGATTTCAACACCCCACTCTCTGCAATGGACAGATCATGGAAGCAGAAGCTTAACAAAGACACAGTGAGACTAACAGAAGTTATGAAATAGATGGATTTAACAGACATCTATAGAACATTTTATTCTAAAATAAAAGGATATACCTTCTTTTCAGCACCTCATGGTACCTTATCCAAAACTGACCATATAATTGGTCACAAATCAGGCCTCCACAGATACAAGAAGACTGAAATAATTTCTTGCATCCTATCAGATCACTATGGACTAAGGCTGTTCCTCAATAACATAAACAGTAGAATGCCCACATACACTTGGAAGCTTAATAACACTCTACTCAATGATAACTTGGTCAAGGAGGAAATAAAGAAAGAAATTAAAGACTTTCTAGAGTTTAATGAAAATGAAGCCACAACATACCCAAACCTATGGGACACAATGAAAGCAGTCCTAAGAGGAAAACTCATAGCTTTAAGTGCCTCCAAAAAGAAACTGGAGAGAGCATACACCAGCAATTTGACAGCACATCTGAAAGCTCTAGAACAAAAACAAGCACATTCACCCAAGAGGAGTAGGTGGCAGGAAATAATCACTCAGGGCTGAAATCAACCAAGTGGAAACAAAAAGAACTATACAAAGAATCAACCAAACCAGGAGCTGGTTCTTTGAGAAAATCAACAAAATAGATAAATCCTTAGCCAGACTAACTAGAGGACACAGAGACAGTATCATAATTAACAAAATCAGAACTGAAAAAGGAGACATAACAACAGACACTGAGGAAATCCAAAATATCATGAGATCTTACTACAACAACCTATACTCAAGAAAACTGGAAAACCGGGATGAAATGGACAATTTTCTAGACAGATACCAGGTACCAAAGTTAAATCAAGGTCAGATCAATGATCTAAATAGTCTCATATCTGCTCGTGAAATAGAAACAGTCATTAATAGTCTCCCAACCAAAAAAAGCCCAAGGACTAGACAGGTTTGGTGTAGAGTTTTATCAGATCTTCAATGAAGACCTAATACCAATACTCCTCAAACTATTCCACAAAATAGAAACAGAAGGTACTCTACCCAATTCGTTCTATGGAGCCACAATTACTCTTATAACTAAACCATGCAAAGACCTAATAAAGAAAGAAAACTTGAGACCAATTTCCCTTATGAATATCAATGCAAAAATACTCAATAAAATTCTTGTAAACTGAATCCAAGAACATTTCAAAACTATCATCCATCATGATCAAGTAGGCTTCATCCCAGGGATGTAGGGATGGTTCAATATATGGAACTCCATCAACGTAATTCACTATATAAACAAACTCAAAGAAAAAAACAAATGAATATCTCATTAGATTCTGAGAAAGCATTTGACAAAATCTAACATCCCTTCATGATAAAAGCCTTGGAGAGATCAGGAGTTCAAGGCCCATACTTAAACATAGTAAAAGCAATATACAACAAACCAGTAACTAACATCAAATTAAGTGGAGAGAAACTTGAAGCAATCCCACTAAAATCAGGGACTATACAAGGCTGCCCACTCTCTCCCTATGTATTCAATATTGTACTTAAAGTCTAGGCAGAGCAATTAGACAACAAAAGGAGATCAAAGGGATACGAATTGGAAAGGACGTAGTCAAATTATCACTATTTGCTGATGATATGGTGGTATACATAAGTGTCCCCCAAAATTCCACCAGAGAGCTCCTAAACCTGATAAACAACTTCAGCAAAGTATCTGGATATAAAATTAGCTCAAGCAAATCAGTGGCCTTCCTCTACATAGAGGATAAACAGGCAGAGAAAGAAATTAGGGAAGCAACACCCTTCACAATCGTCACAAATAATATAAAATATCTTGGTGTGACTCTACCTAAGCAAGTAAAAGATCTATTTGACAAGAACTTCAAGTCTCTGAAGAAGGAAATTGAAGAAGATCTCAGAAGATGGAAAGAACTCCCATGCTCGTGGATTGGCAGGATTAATATAGTAAAAATGGCCATCTTGCCGAAGGCAATCTACAATTTCAATGCAGTCCCTAACAAAATTCCAACTCAATTCTTCATAGACTTAGAAAGACCAATTTGCAAATTCATCTCAAATAACAAAAAAACTAGGATTGTGAAAACTATTCTCAGCAATAAAGGAACCTCTGGTGGAATCACCATCCCAGACCTTAAGCTGTACTACAGAGCAATTGTGATAAAAATTTCATGGTATTAGTACAGTGACAGGCAGGTAGATCAATGGAATAGATCTAAAGACCCAGAAATGAACCCACACACCTATGGTCACTTGATCTTTGACAAAGGAGCTAAAACCATACAGTGGAAAAAAGACAGCATTTTCAACAAATGGTGCTGGCTCTTCTGGCAGTTAGCATGTAGAAGAATGCAAATCAATCTATTCCAATCTCCTTGTACAAAGCTCAAGTCCAAGTGGATCAAGGACCTCCACATAAAACCAGATACACTGAAACTAATAAAAAAGAAAGTGGGGAAGAGCCTTAAGCACATGAACAAAGGGTAAAATTTCCTGAACAGAATACCAACAGCTTATGCTCTGAGATTGAGAATCAACAAATCAGACCTCATAAAATTACAATGCTTCTGTAAGGCAAAAACATTGTTAATAGGACAAAACAGCAACCAATAAATAGGGAAAAGATCTTTACCAATCCTATATCTGATAGAGGGCTAATATCCAATGTATACAAAGAACTCAAGAAGTTAGACTCCAGAGAATCAAATAACCCTACTAAAAAAATAGGGTACAGAGCTAAACAAAGAATTCTCAACTGATGAATACTGAATTGCTGAGAAGCATCTAAAGTAATGTTCAACATCCTTAGTTATCACAGAAATATAAATCAAAATAACCCTGAGATTCCACCTCACACAAGTCAGAATGGCTAGGATAAAAACTCAGGTGACAGCAGATGCTGGACAGGTTGTAGAGAAAGAGGAACACTCCTTCATTGCTGGTGGGGTAGAACCATTCTGGAAATCAGTTTGGTGGCTCCTCTGGAAATTGGACATAGTACTACTAGAGGATCCAGGTATACCACTCCTGGGCATATATCCAGAAGATGCTCCAACATGTAATAAGGACACATGCTCCACTATGTTCATTGCAGCCTTATTTATAATAGCCATAAACTGGAAACAACCCAAATGTCCCTCAATAGAGGAATGGATACAGAAAATGTGGTACATCTACACAATGGAGTACTACTCAACTATTAAAAACAATCAATTTATGAAAGTCTTAGGGAAATGGATGGATCTTGAGAATATCATCCTGAGTGAGGTAACCCTGTCATAAAAGAACACACATGGTATACACTCTCTGATAAGTGGATATTAGCTCAGAAGATCGGAATACACAAAGTACAGTCCACAAACCACGAGAAACTCAAGAAGAAGGAAGACCAAAGTGTGGATACTTTGTTCCTTCTTAAAAGGGGGAACAAAATACCCATGGAAGGAGTTGCAGAGACAAACTATGGAGCAGAGGCTATAGGACTCCTCAGTCCAGAGACTGCTTCACCTGGAAAGCCTTCCCATATTCAACATCAAATCCAGACACTATTGTGGATGCCAGCAAGTGCTGGCTGACAGGAGTCTGATATAGCTGTCTGCTGTGAGGCTCTGATGGTACCCAACTAATACAGAAGTAAAGGTTCACAGTCATCCATTGAACTGAGTACAGGGTCCCCAATGAAGGAGATAGAGAAAGGACCCAAGGAGCTGAAGAGTTTGCAGCCCCTTAGGATGAAAAACAATATGAACTAACTAGTACCCTCAGAGCTCCCAGGGACTAAACTACCAACCAAATAGTGCACATGGTGGGACTAATGGCTCCAGCAGCATATGTATAGTAGAGCATGGCCAAATTGGTCATCAATGGGAGGAGAGGCCCTTGGCCCTGTGAAAGTTCTATGCCCCAGTGTAGGGGAATGCCAGGGCCAGTAAGCAGGAGAGGGTGGGTTGGTGGGCAGGGGGAGGGGGTGAAGGAGGGAACAGGTTTTTTTGGTTTTGTTTATTTAATTTTTTAATTTTATTTGATTTTTTCTTTTTTTTTTTTTTGAAGTGGACACTGGGAAAGGAGATATCATATAACATGTAAATGAAAATATTAAGAAAAAAAGAAAAAATAATAAAAATCTAATAGAAAGAAAGAAAGAAAGAAAGAAAGTAAAAAAAGGAACAGATATGCATATGTATAAAAAAAAGAAAAAGAAAGGAATTATGTATTAGGTTCTCATGATCAGCCATGGGTCCTAAGTGAATTCATTGTGGAAAATATTTGCAAAAGTCAAACATTCCAAGAGTATGGGTTTCAATTTCAGCAATCTAAAATTCTGCAGACTGAGGAAAGTGCTTTAGCCAGGCCCAGTTAATGATCAAGCAATCTGCTAGGGAACCATTATGATCTACTTCCCTGATCCTAATGTCGTAATGATGCTCTCTGTCCCTGAAGCAGTTACAGTTTCACTCCTATATAAACTCTAGGCTATAGGAATATCATATAAATGATTAGAACTAGTCCCTGTCATCATATCCCAGTAAAAAGTACAAACTCTGTGATTTGCTTAAAGAATAAAACACATTCAAGAAAGAGAGTATCACACACAATTTTAAAGCAGAATCTTAAATGTATTCTTAAAATCACCTAGAAACTAATTAAAAACATAGCAAGCATGAGAAATTAAATCCTTGATAATTTTATGTAGGATCATATTTTCTTCTTTTATTAAAGATACCCATTATTTCACAGTATGCTACCCCTTTGCTCAGTGATGTTTAAAGGAAAGATGTGTTAACCTTTTGAAAAAAAATTAAAGTTTTCTCTAAGAGTTAAATCATGAGTCTGAAATCACCTACATTCAAATACCCATTTTTCATTCTAGACTAATCTCAGGCTATGATAATACACCTCTTTCAAATTTGTTCTTTATTTAAGTTAGAGTTGTGGTGAGGTAGAATAGGTATACTTTAAACTGAGAAGCAGTAGCTGGAGAGCTGGTTCAGTGGGTAAAACTCTAGCCATGAGAGCTTTAAGACCTAAGTTCAAATCCCCAGAGCCCATGTAAAGCCAGATAAGATAATGCACTCCAGAAACTCTGTACTCCTACAGCAAGACAGGAGACAAAGACTGGAGAAATCCCTGGAAACTTTGTACAAATCACAGAACAAGACAGCTTGACAATGGGGCAAAAGACAACACCCTAGTTTGTTCCCCAACTTCCTCACTCATCATGGCAAATGCATGCTCACAAGCACACAAACAAACCACCATGTGCACACACACACACACACACACACACACACACACGTGCACATATTACACACACACATACACAGAGAGAGAGAGAGAGAGAGAGAGAGAGAGAGAGAGAGAGAGATTAAAGTCCATAAAGTAGACTAGCCTCAGAAAGAAAAAAATGAAGCTCTACCATTTTAAGCAACTCTTTTCTCTATTTAAAACTGACTGCAAATAATCTATTAAATGCAAATTTGTTTAGAAGGTAGAAAAACTTAAAAGCTGAAAGGATCAGACATTGTAGATTTGCTATGATAGAATATGTCATGCTGTTGGTCCATAAAGATTATGAACAAATTTGATATCTCTCTTCAAAAAACTGTCAGTAGAAAATCGGGAAAATAAACAGAAATCAATGCCAAGCAGACTTCCCTGTGAAGATATATTAAAGAATCGATCATTTAAAGAATGGTCATTAGCATATAAAATGTGCTCACAAATAGATATCTAGTTGTTTGTTTTTATTTACTGAACATGAAGAAATCAGTGAGCTTCAAATGAAGAGAAACTTCTATCTCAGGAAAAATAATAACATTTTGCCTGTTAGAATGTTATTTGGTAACAACAAATTTTACTGACCTTGAGGAAGAAACTACATATGAACAAATGTTAAATACAAATACTTTGTTACAATGCTTCCCAATTTCCCACGCCTGCCATTCTTTGTTTAGTGAGCTTGTGCCAGTTTGCTATGGATTTCAAATATTCAAGGAGTGTCTCTCTCATTTCCTACCTCATCCCATAATAGTCAGCACAGGACTTGGCACACACTGGATGCTTAATAAGTAATTGTCAGATGAATTCTGTGCAGAAGGAATTGACAGCACCATTTGATTTTGGAGCTCTAAGATTCATAAGAAAAAGCAAGATGTTCAAACTTCTACTTATAATCTTTTTTTTGTTGTTGTTTGTTTGTTTGTTTTTCAAGGCAGGGTTTCTCTGTATAGCCCTGGCTGTCCTGGAACTCACTTTGTAGACCAGCCTGGCCTCAAACTCAGAGATCCGCCTGCCTCTGCCTCCCAAGTGCTGGGATTAAAGGCGTATGCCGCCACCACCCGGCTACTTATGAATCTTTCTAGACTTGCAAAGCAAAGTAAACCTTGCCTCATATTTCCTATGTGAGGTCATTTGTTTACAATGATGGAAACCTAATAATCCCTCCCCTTTATTAAGGCTTATAACATTTAATTACAAACCTGGACCACATATGTTTTACTTCACCTGTTGTCTATTATGGATGATGTCATAATGTCTGTAGTGTCCAATGTCTTTCCACAGCTCTGGTTAAACTTCATGTAGACATACATAGACAAATGCAGAATGCAGTAACATGGTAATTCTATTTTTCCTTTTTTGAGGAAGCTCCATTTTCTGCAGCAACTGCAATATTGTCATTCTACAGTTACATTTCTAGTGACTTAGGGTTCTATTTCCTATGTCTTCACCAGTATTTGTTAGTTTCTGTAGGCAGTGTAATGAATGTAAAATAAGATTAGCTTTCAAATACATAGGAATAAGAAGGAAAATACTTGGCTTTCTGACACTTCAAGTTATACTTGTTGGTTGCAAACTTAATGCATATCAGCAGCATAATGACTTCTAAAATGCTGATCCATCTTTATCCATCCAGATACACAGAAAAAACAGTAGTGTTCAAATTCTGGAAGAATGCATGTTAAGATCAGGCTCTGCTCTGCTTTCGGTTACCCCATGTTTTATAAGCACAGTGACATTTCAGGTTATGGCCTGCCCTTAGAAACTCCTATTTATAAGCAGCTTTAACTCCATTACAAAGACTGAGGATGATTGTGCCATGTGTAGCCACCTGTCCATCACCACCCAGACAGTATGGACTAACTAAAAGTGTCTTCCTGGGAGAAGAAGAGGCATTCTTTACAAATTTATCAAGATGAATCAGGATTTCAAGGGCTCATGGACACATTAAAACAGTATCAGGAAAACCTGGCCCAAGAATTTTTAGAATAACACCAGACAGAGGAAAAGGTGAAACTCTCTCACCTAGACCCCATAAAAAGAGGGGAAACCTCCCATTGCAATGGAGATGATCTCTACCAACCTTTTGTCTGATCACTCACTGTATTCATAAAGATCGGGCAAAGAACTCTCAAATACTCCAGAGGCTTCAACTTCCAACTTGACTCATTCCATATTACTAAGGCTTTTGGTTGCTTTTTCATGGCTGTGATAAAATACACTGACAAAAGTGACATAATCAAGAAAGGTTTTATTTTGGATTATAGTTCTGGAAGAGGATAGTCAATCACAGCAGAGAGGAACAGCAGGGAAGACAAGACAGAAGTCAGAAAAAGAATGATAGCAGGAGGCCAGACTGACTCGTCACATTTCATCCACATTAAGAAGGAAAGCAAAGTGTGAACATCCAGTAGGGCTGAGCCATAAAGCCTCAAGATCCACCTTCAGTGACCCTGTTTCTCCAGAAAGGTTCCACCTCCTGAAAGTTAAAATACTTCTCAAACATCACTAAAGTGCTAGTTTCTTTGGAGACTCAGTTGTGTCATGTGATATTTTTCTTGAAACTGTCTTATGAGAGGATGTTTTGCTAAAGCAGACATGTGGGAGGATGTTTTACTGAGAACAGACTTGTGGTGTTTTTCTGGAAGCAGCCAGGAAAAGGGCCATGCAAACATTTTGCTAGAGTTGGTGCCTGAGAGAACAGGTGATGTTTGGAAAGAGTATAAATATAACCCAAGAGATAGTAGGTGACAGTGTGTGGTATGGTTCAGCTTGCCACTCTTTGCTGGTCTTCATTGGGTTTGGCTGACAGTGGTCTTCACTGATGATGCTGTGGCATTGGTTCACCTTGCCTTCTTCACTGATCATCATTTGTCATGACTTCATAGAGAGAAACACACCAAAGAATTTCTGGTGGTATTCTGGAGGCTTCCTGCTGCTTCCGAGGACTTGGGCAGATTGGCAGAGCCTCCTGGTTACTTCTGGATCCAACTTCCATTGCTGATGAACGAATGATGTTTGTGAGTGGATCAAGCTGCCGCTGTTGACTCATGTGAACTGAACTGCAGATATCCTGACAACACAGATTGGATTCTCTCCAAAGTACTATTTCTAAACAGGCCCATACTGTGCTTTGCCTTATTAACCTTTTCTTTACACTACATCTGGTGCATGGTGAGCTATAAGGGAGGTTAAAGCATTTAAAAACTCTTAGAGTAGGTTCTGAAAAATATAAGCCTACTCTAGCTGGGACCAACTGGAGATCAATTTATTCAGACACGTGAGCCTGTAGGAGGCAGTTCACATTGAACCAAATTTCGCTACTGATCTCCATTAGTTCTCAATCACCTCACATGCAAAACACATTCAATACAAGTCCAAAAATTTCAACAGTCTCTGTTTTCCAATACTGTTCAAATGTTCAAAGTTCCTTCAGTGATTCAAGGTAGTCTAATAACTGTGAGCCTACCCTCAGTACTACAAGGAATATTAGTCAGGGTTCCCTGGAGGACATGAACTGATAGAAAGAATACATATTAAAATGTAGTCCTTTAATTGACTTCACAATACAATCTAGGTAGTCTAAAAATGGTTCACTTCACTCTGGACATGTGGATAGCTTGGTAGTCTATAAGACTGGATGCCTGAACTAATCCTGGATGCCTGGATACCTGGTGCTAAAGGCCTAGGGAATTTCTTGAGAGCCAATAGTCTGTGGTCCATTGCAAAAACCCAAAGAAACTGGCTTCTAATATCAGCGAAGGAAAGTGGCATCATCGAGAGAACAACAGCAACAGGGTAGATCAACTGACCAGCAATACTTGGAGACAATCAGGCAAACACCAACAGGCTTTTCTCTCAGCTATCCTTATATCTGACTGACATCTGAAGTTTCCACCTACATTTAGGGCAGTTCTTCCCAATTCAAGTTAACCTTTTCAAGAAAATCTCTCATGGATGTGCCCAGTGGCTCATCTCTTAGTGGATTCCAGATCCAGTTATTTTGACAACCAACATTACTTATCACATTTTGCTTACTAACTGCTGTCTGCTCATCTCCTGTTCACTCAACTGGACCATGTGTCTACCTATTCCTTTTTCAGGACCTCCGACCTGCAGATCAGCCTCTGATACTGGGCTCAACTCTGTGACTTCACTTTTATACTTGTGACCTGACCTAGTGTGGCCTAACATCAGCTTTTCTCTCTAGCTCAGTTTGGATTCCTTATCTTATCAAGAGACTTGACTCCAGTAGTTTCCAAGCCTTCAGTTCTCAGAACTCTGATATTCCTTGCATATCTAACACTTTATAGTCACTCTATAATCCACATATTTGTATACACATATATATGCAGTGTGTGATATATGACTGGAGACAATTATCAGCAATTATGAGGAATTAATGAACCTGTCTTCATCTTAGCCAAATGCTCAAATAAAGGAAGACTGTCTTGCAAAATATTGCCACTGAAACTGCCAAAACTTATAAATTTGTTCTTATTCAATGACTTTTGATCTTGTGGAAAGATGTCAAAGTAGCCACAATATAGTTGGAGGAGTTCTTTGAGGAGTTCTGGGAATCTTTGCTGGAAAATGAGCAACCAAATATACCTGCAGTTCTACACTAAGCCTAAGAGAATCCCATGGGGAAATTCAATAGTAGTATCTCTAAGGTAGTCAAGTGAGAGACTTTCTGTCCCTGCTACTCCAAAAGTCAAATGTGCACCTGAAGATGGAACAACTCTCTGTCACTCTGAAGGAATGGACTCATTTGGCATGCAGATTTCCCTCTTTTCAGTTAATGGTCCAATGCAGTCAGGCACAGTTCCATGCCTATTATAAAAAGGAGATGAACCTAGTACAGGCTGTACACTACTTACCACTGCATATGCCAGGATTTCATTTGTAAATGATGGAAAAAAATTAGTTCTGAATTTTTTGAAACTTATCAGGAACTGCATGTGTTCAACATTCTCCCAGAGAGCTTATTCTTTAAATTTTCTAGGAACCAATGTCAACTCCCTCCCCTACAAGTCCCTTTCCCACCCATGTAATAATTATCCAAAATCATTGAAGAATTATGAATGAAACCCAGAAACAATCAGCATTCTCACATTCTCAGCTTTTGAATTTTGGCTGAATGATTTTGTCATTTTCTATGTACCTTGATGCATATTATCTTTGATGCAATCCATTTTTCCACATGCTGCTGACATGAAGTCAGATCCGATCAAAATCAGCTGCAGGAAATAATGGTTTGTTTATCAGATAGCCATGATGCACATAGGTTTGGACTTTGACAAAGCAAAAGCTCTGTTCTCAATGTTTATGTCCATGAAGAAACCATGGGTAGCATTTTTGTAGTATTTATAGCACTGAGAATGTTTACCACCAAATCTCTTCACTATGATTAGCAATGCTGAACCAGCAGAAACTAATCACTTAGGCAAAAATTTGAAATGTGACATGTTTTAAGTGCTTTTCTTTTATAGTTATCAAGATAAATGGGTACATGAACCAGTGATTCAAAAATGAAGGGAAGGTGTGCACTATTCTTAGAGGATGAAACTGGAAACAAACTTTCAGCTTCCCTCTGCTTCCTTCCTCATTATTTCCACCCATCGAGACATCAAAAAGCTCTTGATTTCTTCCTTGTGCTCCAAGAAAGAGGATGTCATTTTCTTACCCATATATATGCATATAATCTCTTCTTCTTATGTGTGGTAGAAGAATTCAATGTCATAGAGAGTGTATTTCAATAAAATTAATATGAGTGACTTTTCTTCTATGACTATTTATCAAAGAGTTATTGGGATTTTACTCCAGCCTCCTGTTTTGGCTCTCTAGCCATTGGGATCTCCACCAAATGACTACAGATAGTATGCAGAGCATAGTTTAGAATATAGAGAGTTCATTGCAGAACAATATACCGTGTTTTCATGTGTAAGATAATGATTTGGGGATCATTGTGATGAAAACACTCATGGGGAGAGACTAGACAATGGCCTCAGAGGACCCTGTGATGCCTTTCCTATGTCAGAAAACTCCATGAAAGTTCCCAAAAGTTTTTGGGACAGGTTTTCTGAGGAGTGTTTTACTGTGTAGGTGATTGACAAAGTTATTAACACAGCAAAAGCGTTAATTCTTAAGGAAGAGAATAATAGTTCTGTTTGTTTGCTTTATTTCTTTACTAGAAAATTCCTGGTGGATATTATCTCTTACAGTCTTCCTGGCAGTTCAGAAAAGAGACCAAGCTCAGCCTCAGCTGCAGCCAGTCAGCTCAAGACTATTCTAAAATTCATGACACTCTCCCAAAACTAAACAAAGTCCCAATTATTTGTACAGTGGGGCTGTTTGAGTTATTAAATGCTTTTCTTTGTTCTAGGCCTACTTCATCCCATGTACTGTCTTTAGAAACAGTCTCAGCTGTGCTTTGTTTTTTCTCAACCCCTTATAAATAAACCCTGGACCTGTCTTAAGTATGCCGGGAACCTCAATACCATGACCATGTAAACAGCTAAAGGATGAACAGACTTTTACTCAGCCATAAAATAGGATGATCACTTCATACATACTATAATACAGATGAACTCAAATCAATAGGTTAAAGGAGTGAAGACACAGAAGGCCACATGATATATATATAACACTAAGAACACATAAATGTGTATAGAGAAGGCAGAGGAGGCACTGTCAAAGGTTGGGGCACAAGAGTAATCAAGACTGAAGTCCTAATAGGGTTACAACTTTAGTTGTGGATGACAAAAATATATTGAAACTAGATAAAACTACACAGCACCACGAATGTACTATGCTCCTGAATCTAAAACATGAGCCATTAGTATGTGTTTCATACTCTTTCATAGATTCCATTTTTGTAAATTCACAATGTTACTAAAATGTATGTGTTGCCCTAAAATCACTTCTCATGATGTTCAAAGACATGCCTGGAGTGACAAGCCGTTTGAATTGCCAGATGCACGCATCCCTAGCTATTGAACAGGAATCTGACAATCTGACCATCCATCCTGGCTTCCACTGGAAGCAAATGCCCTTGCCTTGGACGATGTGGTGCCATGTCTTTTGCTTTTCTGTGCTTTACAGTGATCTCATTCTTTAAAACTTCTCCAACCAGGGAAGGTTCAGCAGGTGAAAGTGCTTGAGCCAAGCACAAAAATCTGAATTCAGTCCCCAAAATCCACACCAAGAAAAAAAGAGCTGACTTAAAAAAAGTTGTACTCTAGCTCCACATGAACACTATGGTGCATGAACACACACACACACACACACACACACACACACACACACACGCATGCACGCACACACACAAAACACATGCACAAAGGAAGTGATCACACTCATGGAGACAGCACAGGTGTTCTAAGTGAGTTTTCTTCAGGTTAGTTTTACTCCTATTGGGAGTGAGTTCAATGTTAATAATCAACCACATATTAACATTTAAATAGAAACACACATAGAAGAAAGTTATATATTAATAAATTGGTTAGAATATTGTCACAAAATAATCTTCGGCAGCCAACTCTGCCTTTTCCCCAGGAACTATTATCCATTACTTACCAATTCACTCTGCCAGCTGAAGTTACAGGATATCACATCATGACTGATGAGAATCAACGGTATGCCAAAAAAGCAATGTCTGTAAATATTGAAATATAATAAAAATAAAACTCTTTTCATGTACATAAAAATTCCTATAAAAGTTCATATAAAACCAGGTGATGTATTTTAGTCAGAAGTCACAAAGAGACTTAATCTTTATGTAGAAAGCCATGGAAGCTGCATGTAAACAAATCCCTTGCTTAAAAGGGATACTAAGAATAGAAAAGAAGTTGGAGGATTTCTGGCTTGTAAAATAAAAGCAGGCATTTCATATTTCTGCTGTGCCAAACAAAAATTAATTTTAATATATACTACCATCTAAGTAGAATATCCACTATAAAATAGGAATGGAAATTGTAAAAGTGCATCTGTCCTAAAGAGTTTATGGCAAACTTGAACCTTACAACTTCATATTCCAGCTCTTCTGATGAATCCCATTGGTTCTCTTCATTGCCCACCTCTTCAGTATTAAAAGACTAAAGTACCAGTATTTGAACAATACATTCCATTCCCTACCTGCAAGGGTATTATTGTGTATAATTTGTGTCTTATTTTTACAATATATCATAAGATTTTATTTTACTCACAGAGACGTGGCCTCTTCCCTGTTGCTGATGCCATGTAAAATTTTTGAAGCCTTTTTATCACCAATTTTATGACTCCATCTAAAATTTTCAAATAGCTTAGTAAAGAAGTGTCTACAACTTCACAGTGATTCTCATGGATTCTAGAATCTCATTCTCTGAGCTCATTTCATGTTCTGATTAACAAATTCCGTTACATAGGACTCACAGAGGTGATCAAGGCTGATAACTGCTAGATATGCTTGTTCTTTCCAAAGCACACATTAGGTTAGATTGGCACATGTTAACATTTGTTTACGTTTTAGAGAGCCACTTGTTGAAAAATAGCAAAGAACAGAAGTTGATCCACATGTTAGCAGCCATGTTGGCTTACTAACTTGTTAATGGAAATGTTCGGGCCTTTACTAAACCCCATGGGAAGCTTTCTGTCTTGTGGCTTGTACTGGCTAGTCTTATGTCAACTTGACACAAGCTAGAGTTATCTCAAAAGAAAGTACATCAATTGAGACACTATCTCTATAACACATGCCTGTAAGTCATTTTCTTAGTTAATGATCAATTGGGGAAGGCCCAGTTCATTGTGGGGGGGGGGGGGAACCACCTCTGGGCTGGTGGTCCTCAATTCTAGTCAAAAGCAGGCTGAACAAGCCAGTAAATAGCATCCTTCTGTGCCCTCTGCATCGGCTCCTGCCTCCAGGTTCCAACCCTCCTTCTGTGCCCTCTGCATCGGCTCCTGCCTCCAGGTTCCAACCCTGTTTGAGTTCCTGTCTGACTTCCTTTGATGGTGAATTGTGATGTGGAGGTATAAGCTGAATAAAGCCTTTCCACCCAAAGTTGCTTTTGGCTATGATAGTTCATCACAGCAATTGTAACCCTAGTTAAGGCGTGGCCACTTCACAGTTCCTATAGGATGGTCACAAGTGACATCTGCAGCATCTTCTAGCTTTGCTTTGTCTCCACACCTTTTATATTTCTCAGTGTTGCAGACATATTAAACACAGTTTTACTATTGACCTTACTTCAACCTAAAGTTTGAACATGTTTCTGTGGTGCTCATGCAATAAATGATGATATTACACTTAAATAACAAGAGTGGGAAAAGGACAGGGTTTTATAGCTATAACCCCTTCAGCCAGCCATACTTGATTTCTTATAATGACCCCCAAAAAAATGTGCTAGGTTGGTATCATGATTTCTCTTGACTTTTATTGGGTGGGTGAGTGAAATGGACTGGTTTTTAAAGGCTCATGCTGCCCAACCTAACAACCAGAATTAAATCCTGAAATTCAGATGGTAGAAGGAGAGAACCAACTCCCACGAGTTGCCCTCTGTCTTCCACAAGTATACCATGCACGTGTGCATACTCACTGAGAAGTGGCATTGCTACTATTTTTGATCTTCTCACTTGAACTCTATGTTCATGAAAATAAGGCAAAATAATGTTTTGCTGTGGTTTTGAAAGGAGGAAGCTCATGTCAATAAACCGACACGATTTAAATTAGCAAACAAGCTACTTATTAAGAGTGTGGTAGAAAAAAAGTATTATAGGAGTCATATAAAAGTTTTTTTTCATAGATAGACGCTGTACAAGTGAAAGACAATTTCATGACAGCATGGTCCAATTTTTATATTAATCTTGTGTTAGGCAGTGCTATCCTTAGGTAAGGTGTGTTTCCTCTTTACTGTACACTGTGAAATGTGTACATACAGCTTCTTAAGTCCATTTAATCAAAACTGTTGAGTTTGGACCCAGATGCAGGTATTTATTTGTAAATTCTTTAAATGATTAGACAAGATAATGAGAGTCAGAGAACGGAGCAGAGATTCAGCTTTTTAACATATATCATTTGCTTTTAATATTGTTTACACAAAGTTAAATTATGTTCTGGGCTTGACTCTACAGACTTATGTTTGTTTCACTAAAATTCCCAACTTCAATCCAAGTCTGTCCTGTCCTTGAACAGATAACCTAACCTTTCTTAAATGAAATCCCTTATCTGTAAAATGGGAGTGATGATGCCATGGATCTTGAAGTCTCTGTGAGATTTACTTATGGAAGTTTGCAAATCTTACAGCTCTCGCTTTTGAGATGATGGTGCTGTATGCACACACACACACTGGCCCAGAACGTGTGCTTTCCATTCAGCTTCACACTTGAAAATATATGGTAGGCCGACCCTTGGAGGGCCACGGGTGTCTCTGTCCTTTGTGGTCCAAGCTAGTCCTTCATCAATGATAAGTATAAAAAAAAAAAACTGAGAGAGCAGCAGTCATATCTTATATCTCATGTGTTTGTCTCACCACAAATTTTTCTGTCAATCAATCCTCAAAGCCACAACAAGCTAGAGGCTACTCTCCTGTAGCTTGTGACTAGTGGAACAGAGATATGGAATAGATTAATAACATCACCATGACAACGAATGAAACTACATCATTCTCCTCTACCTTTTTCAAAGTGTGTCTTTAAAGTATGTCTTAAAAGTTCGGGAAATGAAATTTTTCAACTTTGAATTCTACATGATTTGTGTGTGCTCATATGTGTGCATGGTACAGAGGGTACACATACCACACGATAAGTTGGAGGTCAGAGGACAACTTTATGGGAAATGTTCTACTCTTCTACCTTTATGCGGGTTTCAGAGATCAACCTTAAGTTGTCAGGCTTGTGTCACAAGACCACCTTGAGAGCCTGAATCCTACTCCACTCTTGAAACATATTTCATATGGTTGTCTGTCAGTCTTCTTTTTCACAATTCAAAACTGCATCTGAAATTATTATATCCTCATAACTTAAAATAAGCAATTTTGAAACTATACAATCAAATCAAGTAAGAATGTTTTAATATAATTAAGCAGCATACACTGCTGCCTTCTTTTCCACACCAGGACATTGCTTTTTCAGTAATCAATGGTTCCATGTGTGTTCTTCCAGAATTTTATTTTCAGTTAAGTAATTCCACCCACACTTTATAATGTCTATTCTATCTCTATATGTGTATACACATTCTTTATTTATTCGTCTATGAGAAATTTTAACAAAGGCAATGTTTCTAGAAATAAGTGATAAGTACATATGGTTAAATAGCGAATTCACAGATGACTTTCCAAAATCTGAAACAATGATCCTAATAAATATATAATGATAAGGGAGTTAAACAGAGCTGATGATGTGCATGCATGTCTCTTGCGAGATCTCTGGAGGCCTGCCTCACTTAGTCATTCTTCATTCTGGTGAGCCTACAACATTTCCACTTTTATTTACACTAATCTAAACATAGTCGTGGCACTTGCAGCCGACACCATTATAACCAAGAATAGCCAGTGAGGTAATGAAGCCAAGACTGTGGTGCCAGAAAACTGCAAATGACTGACTATTTTTCCTCATTTTTGCCCGTACCACTTTCCATGTATTGTTCTGGAAGTGAAAACTAGATTTACCTTGTACTATTTCCCATGGAAGAAACTGCCTTGGTGTGCTGGCACTGCATATCCTGATACTGAAATTACTACTCTTTTAGAATGCTTCCAAGACCCTTCTTCTAGTCAGTGTGGTAGCTTTCACAGTGGCTCACAAATCACCTCTTGCACTTTCCACAAGGATTGTATACTCATACACCCCATCCAGTGCCTACTCACAGTCCCTCCATCCCTGGAGCTTAGACCCAACTGAAAGACAGAGCTTTCTGGAGGGTGTATCACAGACTGACATAAAGTTCTGCTCTCCAAAACTCGCTCCATTGCTCCTTCAGTATGCCCTTCTGTTCAAAATCTTTGCTCCTTCAGAATGTACTTCTTCTCTAAATCTTCCTTTTCCTGTTTTCAATGATTCTTTCATACTCAAACAAGTCAAAGGGATCAATTTGTGCATCACTGAAATTTTCATTGCCACAAAAAATATCACTAAATATATATTTCTTCAAAGGTGACCTTCAGAGGAATAAATCCCATCAATTCATTATGTGTCATCTTCCAAATGGGACAGTGACATTTACCTGATGACACAGACTTTGGAGACAGATATTCTGTCATCACAAGTACAAATATACTGTAAGTATGTGTTCTGACATTGGCTGGCAATGACATAGCCATGACTAAGGAAGATAAGCTCACAAAACAGTCAAAGCAGTAAATACATACAATGGCTGCTTCTACTAAAAATGGTGACTCTGACAATCATTTTTAAATAAGTTTAATGATTACTCACTTTGTATATTTGGCAGGTTCTCAAAATGAGTGCACATTTCGAGCATATGATACATACTCTTCCAAGCTTACCTCACCCTTGTGTTCACTTCTCCAATTTAATTTTATCCACTGTAAACAGAAAAATGGAAGATGTTCTCTGAAGTTATACCAGCCCCAATTATGTACAGTTCCTTTCCTCGAAAATGCAGGCAACAGTATTGCTAATCATAGTTCTTACCATCACAATTTTCAGGACAAAATAAATAAACCAAATCTTAAAGAATATACGCTGACCTGCAGTGGTGGTGATAAATCTGACATTTTCCTGAATATAATCTGTGTCTACCATCTGTCTTGAAGAGTATTTGGTTGGTTAAATTACCAATAATCATAAATAAAATAGAATGTTAAATATTTGGTAAATCTCTTAGTATAGTATGGGTATACATAGATAGATCTGAGAATGTACAGAGCAGTTGGTCTAGCACAGCTTTTAAATCTAACCTACTTTGGATAATAAATAAAATGGAGACTAATATAGACGAGTCACTGCTCATTGTAGGCCAGCTACCAGAAAGTTGTAGGCAAGTTGTCTAGCCTTTAAAAATTCAGAATGGCTCAGATAAAAAACAAAAAACAAAAACAAAAACCCTCAGGTGACAGCAGATGCTGGTGAGGATGTCACAAAAGAACACACATGGTATGCACTCACTGATAAGTAGATATTAGCCAAAAAGAAGCTCGGAATAGCCACGATACAACTCACAGATCGTATGACACTTAAGAAGAAAGAAGATTACACCAAAGTGTGGATGCTACAGTACTACTCAGTGGGGGGAAGAGAATAACCTCTGAGGAGTAGAGGGAGAGAGAGATCTGGGAGGGAAAAAGGAGGAAGAAGGAAAGGAGGGCAGTTCAGATATGGGAGGTGATGAGGGAGAAGTAAAGAGGGTCAGGAACTTGAAAGTAGGTATGTAGCAGTGGGATAGGGGGAACTGAGGGTAGCCACTAGGAAGTCCCAGATAGCAGGGACCCAAGAGGTTCCCAGGACCCAACAGGGAGGACTTTAGCTGAAATACCCAACAAAGGGGAGATAGAACCTGTAGAGACCATATCCAGTGGATAGGCACAACCCCCAGTTGAGGGATAGTGCCACCCACCTACCTCAAAAATATTAATCCAGAATTCCTGTCAAAAGGAAATGCATGGACAAAGAATGGAGCAGAAACGGAGGGAAAGACCATTCAGAGACTGCCCTACCTAGGAATCCAACCCATCTGCAAACTTGCTGACAGGAGCCCAATATACCTGTCCTGAGAGGCTTTGCCAGAGCCAGACCAACACAGATGTGGATGTCCACAGCCAAATATTGGACTGAGCATGGGGACTCCAATGGGGAAGTTAAGGCAAGCACTGTAGGAGCTGAAGGGGTTTGCAACCTCATAGGAAGAACAACAATATCAACCAACCAGATCCTCCCAAAGCTCCCAGGGACGAAATCACCAACCAAAGAGTACACAGGGCTATGTACCTATGACTTCAGTGAGATATGTAGCAGAGTATTGCCCTATCTGGCATCATTGGGAGGAGAGATCCTTGGTCCTGTGGAGGCTTGATGACCCAGGAAAAGGGAACACTACACCCCTGCGGCAGGAGTGGTGGGCAGGTGGGAGAGCACTTTCATAGAGGCAAGGGGGAGGGAGGAGGAAATAGGGGGTGTACTGGCTAGTTTTGTGTGTCAACTTGACACAGGCTGGAGTTATCACAGAGAAGGGAGCTTCAGTTGGGGAAGTGCCTCCATGAGATCCAGCTGTGGGGCATTTTCTCTATTAGTGATCAAGGGGGTAGGGCCCCTTGTGGGTGGTGCTATCTCTGGGCTGAAAGTCTTGGGTTTATAAGACAGCAGGCTGAGCAAGCCAGAAGAAGCAAGCCAGCAAGGAACATCCCTCCATGGCCTCTGCATCAGCTCCT